>RDPX01000364.1:145002-168694 GCA_003991215.1 Morbakka virulenta
CATGGCTCTTTTTGCCTGTGCGTTGTTGTTTTTGTCACCAAACAGGGCAATAACAAATATCCAGTCTGTATTCAATGCTGCAATACCAGACTTAGTGCTAGTACTAAGACATCTCTCCATGTATTGTCAGCTATCAGGCTAGGAGTGGGGAGTGCTGTAGTCATGAGTTGTTGTCATACAACAACAACCGCTTGAGCAATGTGCCTTTCCTCACTGGTTGTGAGGCGCCACTTGCAAGGTTGAAGTGATGTTTCCATTTTTATTTGGTTATTTTATCTCACTCTTGTGGCTACAGTACATGTGCCTGCATTCAACTTTTCTGGCTTGTTGTTGGGCGCTGAATGTGGGTTTTTCACCCATCCATCACTAGATGGTGTGTAACCACTTACTTACCTTTCTCAATATGGACGCAATCTTCCACACTGATCATATCACCTCTTGTGTGGAATACATTGTGCATTGTTAGCAACTTGCGTGTTTTACGATCTAGTTCTTTTAATTCATTTACTCGCCACGCTAAGATACCTGCAGTGTATCTTATAATCGAAACTGCTCGAGAGTTTATTGCCGTAATAACGTTTCTGCTATTCAATTTAGATTTTAAGATCTTTTTAACTCTTCTCAGATATTCTGACTTCACTTTACTTTTCATCGCTCCATCCTTTACTTTTCATCGCTCTATCTGCTTCAAGGATTCCTAGATACTTGTACCCATTTTCAAGATCGATTTCCTTGATCGTCTCACCCGAAGCAATTTCTATACCTTCACTTCTGACATGCTTCCCTTTCTTCATCACTAAAACGCCACATTTATTGATACCAAAATCCATTCTTATATCATCACTAAAGATTCTGACCGAGTTCATGAGAGTTTCGAGTTGTTTTTCTGTTTTCCTGAACAACTTTAAGTCATACATATACAGTAAATGATTAATAGTTGGTCCTGATTTACGGAACTCGAAGCAGGCTTTAACTTTATGTAATGTAAGGGTTAGTTGTATTAGACAGATAACAAAAAGAAGTGGGGATAAACTATCTCCCTGAAAGATACCACGTTTTATTTTCACTTTTCCGAGTGACTTTCCACCAGATGTCAATTCTGTTTCCCAATGGTTCATACTTCTAAGTAACACTTCTTTAATGTTATTTGCAACTTTAAAGAGCTCGAGGCATTTAATAATCCACGAATGTGGAAATATATCAAACGCCTTCTTGTAGTCAATCCAACCTATCCCTAGACCGACCATTCTTCTCTTGCAACCCTTTATTATGGCCTTATCTGTGAGCAATTGATCTTTTGTGCCTCTCGATTTCTTTTTACAACCTTTTTGTTCCTCGGGCAAGAGGCCATTTTGTTCAAAATGCTTGTAGATTTCTTCAGAAAGCTTTCTTTGATTAACGCAAGGCAGGTTATGGGTCTGTAGTTGGTTACTTCATTATCTTTAGATTTATCTTTCATTATGAGTACTGATCTCCCCTTTGTAAGCCAAGGTGGGACAACGCCGCATATTAGGCAATCATTGTACATTGCTGCTATGCGCGAGTGTAGCAATTTCACATTCTTCAACCAGTAACCTTCCACGCCATCTGGCCCTGGCGATTTCCAGTTTGTGAGTCTGTTAGCTTGTATTTTCAACATCTCAGTTGTTATGGTTATGTCTGGCTGCTTATTTGTGTTATCGTCTACCTCTTTCTCAATATTCTTAACCATTCATCATTATCGTTCCACATCCTGTTCCCATACGTCCCTCCAAAAAAGGTTAGTAGATTCTTTATCAGGTGTCTCATCATTCCCTCTTTCTTTGCCTTCCAATTTCTCAAACAGTCTTTCCTGATTATTTAGGAAAAGTCTATTTTGTTGGAACTGCTCATTCCTACCGTCGTATCTCTTAATCTTTTCTTCGATACAACCCTTTGCTTTAGTTCTTCAATGACTGCTTTTATACCTTTTCTTTTAACATTATACTTTAAGTAAAGTCTATGTTTCATGCCTTCATTTCTCAGTGTCACTTTTCAAACCTTCACGTTTTCCTATTTCTCTTCTCAGATCTGCAATCTGTTTAGTTAGACGTTTCTTCCACCATGGTTCTTTTTTCCCTCTGGGTTGACTTTTCTTTACACCAAGTAGTTTACTAACTACACATCCTGTAGCCTTCAAGATTTGAAAACACTGGAACAGGCCATTTGATACCAAGTAAGAAATGACTTTGTCAACCTCTGCTGTCATTTCTCTAAGTTTCTTCCTGTCAACGAATCTCAAATTTGGTGGGTCTTCTACCTCCTCTTCCCTCATTTCCTGCTGTATCAATCGCAGAACCTTTATATCATCATCTCCTAAACCGTCTCCTTTCATTCTATCTTCAACATTTTCCACCATGTTTACTTCTGTATTAGTTTCTATTACCTCATCGGTATCATCTCTGTTTTCAATCATAGTAGTATTTCCCTCAGCTACGTCTCCTTCCAGATTATGGTCATGTTGTTCGAGCTCAGTATTAGCTGGTCTTTTAATTTTCTCAAGTTCAATCTCAGTAAACCAGCCGTTAGTTCTAATCACTCTCGCTTGCCCTGCTAGCTTCTCCTCAGACAACTCAAACAAACCTTCTTCTTTACAGATCTTAAGTATCCTTTGCCTGTAATCTCTAAGATTGGGATTGCTTTTGAAAAAACACTTCATGATAATTTTATTCATTTCCTTAGTCTAAGTTGTCCTTTGTTTTGCGTTACGAGGATTAGGTTGGATAACGACCTGAAGAAGCCTCGTTTCTTCCCCTGCCGGACGAGGAACCTTCACAGAAAGTTCCGGCCCCATTCACGTCGTTAATGTTTTGATTATTTTTCCTTAACGCTTCTTCTTGGACAGCAAATATTAGTGCCTCTGTTTGCACTTTAAGATCACTTTGCACAACCCATTTCCATGATAATCCTTCATCTATTTCATCATTCATTTCACGGTCGAACTGCCCATACATTCTTTTATCGTGCCATTTCAGTTTGGCCTTGTTTTCGTTACTCCTTTTAAATTCTTCCTTCCCAATCAGGTTTCCAATCTCAATGATACCAACTTTCTTTACATCTTTTAGAAGCTCTTCTTTTGAATCCCGAACATACAATCCCAAATTGTTCTCCTCACCTCGCACATAATTTTAAATGCTAATAAAACCTCTTCCACCATCTCTTCGTTTCACAGTCCATCAACATCACTTTTTGGATGGAAAGCACCGTACATAGTTAAAGTCTTTTGCGTTGTTCTGTCGATTTTTTTCAATTCCTCTACTTTCCACTCAATAATCCCGGCTCCATATCTCAGGAGTGCAACGGCCCACGTGTTGATTGCTTTTATCTTATTTTTGCCATTAAGTGTGGATTTCAGCACTAGTCTTAACCTTCTTTATATTCAACAATCACTTGGTCTTTCATTTCCTGTTCTTTAATCTGATCTACTTCTCTCATTACCTCTATATTGGGTAGATGGCTTCCTTCAAACCTAATCATTTTCCCTCTCTTCAGAGCAACCACTGCACACTTCTTTAAACCGAATTCCATACCGATGTCTTCACTAAATAGATTCACTATCTGCATCAATCTATCTATTGGTTTTCGTTCTTCCCAAAGAGTATTAGGTCATCCATATAAAATAAATGGTTTAGTTTGTATTTACTCTGAGCCTATTCGTAGGATGCCTTTACTTTTCGTAAGAGTAGGGAGAGTGGGATCATACACAAGACAAAAACCAACGGAGAAAGGCTATCTCCTTGGAATATGCCTCTATTGACATCCAACTCACATAGATCGGATCCATTGGAAGTCAAGAAAAGTTTCCATCCCTTAATACGTAATTCAATAAAACTTCTGATGTTTTCAGTAATACCAAATATCTCAAGACTCTCAAAGATCCAGCTATGGGGGGACAAAATCGTAGGCTTTCCTATAAACAATAAATAGCATCCTTCCAGCACTACTTTAAAGAAGAAACTAAGAGTGCCACCATCTCATTAAAATTACAAACATTTATTATTTTCTGTCAATATTCACAGAAAAACACCAATCACGCAAAAGCAGTGTCAAATATAGAATCCATCAAAATCCTACATTTGCCTCTTTTAAGCATTCACAAGCCTTTCTTTCAGGCTTAGTTTGATGATCGAGGTGAGAGTGCCACCATATCATTAAAATTATAAACATTCATTATACTTTTAATTATTTACAGAAAAACCNAGCACAGAGTGCCACCATATCATTAAAATTACAAACATTGATTATTTTCTGTCAATATTCACAGAAAAACACCAATCACGCAAAAGCAGTGTCAAATATAGAATCCATCAAAATCCTACATTTGCCTCTTTTAAGCACTTACAAGCTTTTCTTTCAGGCTTAGTTTGATGATCGAGCACAGAGTGCCACCATATCATTAAAATTACAAACATTGATTATTTTCTGTCAATATTCACAGAAAAACACCAATCACGCAAAAGCAGTGTCAAATATAGAATCCATCAAAATCCTACATTTGCCTCTTTTAAGCACTTACAAGCTTTTCTTTCAGGCTTAGTTTGATGATCGAGCACAGAGTGCCACCATATCATTAAAATTACAAACATTGATTATTTTCTGTCAATATTCACAGAAAAACACCAATCACGCAAAAGCAGTGTCAAATATAGAATCCATCAAAATCCTACATTTGCCTCTTTTAAGCACTTACAAGCTTTTCTTTCAGGCTTAGTTTGATGATCGAGCACAGAGTGCCACCATATCATTAAAATTACAAACATTGATTATTTTCTGTCAATATTCACAGAAAAACACCAATCACGCAAAAGCAGTGTCAAATATAGAATCCATCAAAATCCTACATTTGCCTCTTTTAAGCACTTACAAGCTTTTCTTTCAGGCTTAGTTTGATGATCGAGCACAGAGTGCCACCATATCATTAAAATTACAAACATTGATTATTTTCTGTCAATATTCACAGAAAAACACCAATCACGCAAAAGCAGTGTCAAATATAGAATCCATCAAAATCCTACATTTGCCTCTTTTAAGCACTTACAAGCTTTTCTTTCAGGCTTAGTTTGATGATCGAGCACAGAGTGCCACCATATCATTAAAATTACAAACATTGATTATTTTCTGTCAATATTCACAGAAAAACACCAATCACGCAAAAGCAGTGTCAAATATAGAATCCATCAAAATCCTACATTTGCCTCTTTTAAGCACTTACAAGCTTTTCTTTCAGGCTTAGTTTGATGATCGAGCACAGAGTGCCACCATATCATTAAAATTACAAACATTGATTATTTTCTGTCAATATTCACAGAAAAACACCAATCACGCAAAAGCAGTGTCAAATATAGAATCCATCAAAATCCTACATTTGCCTCTTTTAAGCACTTACAAGCTTTTCTTTCAGGCTTAGTTTGATGATCGAGCACAGAGTGCCACCATATCATTAAAATTACAAACATTGATTATTTTCTGTCAATATTCACAGAAAAACACCAATCACGCAAAAGCAGTGTCAAATATAGAATCCATCAAAATCCTACATTTGCCTCTTTTAAGCACTTACAAGCTTTTCTTTCAGGCTTAGTTTGATGATCGAGCACAGAGTGCCACCATATCATTAAAATTACAAACATTGATTATTTTCTGTCAATATTCACAGAAAAACACCAATCACGCAAAAGCAGTGTCAAATATAGAATCCATCAAAATCCTACATTTGCCTCTTTTAAGCACTTACAAGCTTTTCTTTCAGGCTTAGTTTGATGATCGAGCACAGAGTGCCACCATATCATTAAAATTACAAACATTGATTATTTTCTGTCAATATTCACAGAAAAACACCAATCACGCAAAAGCAGTGTCAAATATAGAATCCATCAAAATCCTACATTTGCCTCTTTTAAGCACTTACAAGCTTTTCTTTCAGGCTTAGTTTGATGATCGAGCACAGAGTGCCACCATATCATTAAAATTACAAACATTGATTATTTTCTGTCAATATTCACAGAAAAACACCAATCACGCAAAAGCAGTGTCAAATATAGAATCCATCAAAATCCTACATTTGCCTCTTTTAAGCACTTACAAGCTTTTCTTTCAGGCTTAGTTTGATGATCGAGCACAGAGTGCCACCATATCATTAAAATTACAAACATTGATTATTTTCTGTCAATATTCACAGAAAAACACCAATCACGCAAAAGCAGTGTCAAATATAGAATCCATCAAAATCCTACATTTGCCTCTTTTAAGCACTTACAAGCTTTTCTTTCAGGCTTAGTTTGATGATCGAGCACAGAGTGCCACCATATCATTAAAATTACAAACATTGATTATTTTCTGTCAATATTCACAGAAAAACACCAATCACGCAAAAGCAGTGTCAAATATAGAATCCATCAAAATCCTACATTTGCCTCTTTTAAGCACTTACAAGCTTTTCTTTCAGGCTTAGTTTGATGATCGAGCACAGAGTGCCACCATATCATTAAAATTACAAACATTGATTATTTTCTGTCAATATTCACAGAAAAACACCAATCACGCAAAAGCAGTGTCAAATATAGAATCCATCAAAATCCTACATTTGCCTCTTTTAAGCACTTACAAGCTTTTCTTTCAGGCTTAGTTTGATGATCGAGCACAGAGTGCCACCATATCATTAAAATTACAAACATTGATTATTTTCTGTCAATATTCACAGAAAAACACCAATCACGCAAAAGCAGTGTCAAATATAGAATCCATCAAAATCCTACATTTGCCTCTTTTAAGCACTTACAAGCTTTTCTTTCAGGCTTAGTTTGATGATCGAGCACAGAGTGCCACCATATCATTAAAATTACAAACATTGATTATTTTCTGTCAATATTCACAGAAAAACACCAATCACGCAAAAGCAGTGTCAAATATAGAATCCATCAAAATCCTACATTTGCCTCTTTTAAGCACTTACAAGCTTTTCTTTCAGGCTTAGTTTGATGATCGAGCACAGAGTGCCACCATATCATTAAAATTACAAACATTGATTATTTTCTGTCAATATTCACAGAAAAACACCAATCACGCAAAAGCAGTGTCAAATATAGAATCCATCAAAATCCTACATTTGCCTCTTTTAAGCACTTACAAGCTTTTCTTTCAGGCTTAGTTTGATGATCGAGCACAGAGTGCCACCATATCATTAAAATTACAAACATTGATTATTTTCTGTCAATATTCACAGAAAAACACCAATCACGCAAAAGCAGTGTCAAATATAGAATCCATCAAAATCCTACATTTGCCTCTTTTAAGCACTTACAAGCTTTTCTTTCAGGCTTAGTTTGATGATCGAGCACAGAGTGCCACCATATCATTAAAATTACAAACATTGATTATTTTCTGTCAATATTCACAGAAAAACACCAATCACGCAAAAGCAGTGTCAAATATAGAATCCATCAAAATCCTACATTTGCCTCTTTTAAGCACTTACAAGCTTTTCTTTCAGGCTTAGTTTGATGATCGAGCACAGAGTGCCACCATATCATTAAAATTACAAACATTGATTATTTTCTGTCAATATTCACAGAAAAACACCAATCACGCAAAAGCAGTGTCAAATATAGAATCCATCAAAATCCTACATTTGCCTCTTTTAAGCACTTACAAGCTTTTCTTTCAGGCTTAGTTTGATGATCGAGCACAGAGTGCCACCATATCATTAAAATTACAAACATTGATTATTTTCTGTCAATATTCACAGAAAAACACCAATCACGCAAAAGCAGTGTCAAATATAGAATCCATCAAAATCCTACATTTGCCTCTTTTAAGCACTTACAAGCTTTTCTTTCAGGCTTAGTTTGATGATCGAGCACAGAGTGCCACCATATCATTAAAATTACAAACATTGATTATTTTCTGTCAATATTCACAGAAAAACACCAATCACGCAAAAGCAGTGTCAAATATAGAATCCATCAAAATCCTACATTTGCCTCTTTTAAGCACTTACAAGCTTTTCTTTCAGGCTTAGTTTGATGATCGAGCACAGAGTGCCACCATATCATTAAAATTACAAACATTGATTATTTTCTGTCAATATTCACAGAAAAACACCAATCACGCAAAAGCAGTGTCAAATATAGAATCCATCAAAATCCTACATTTGCCTCTTTTAAGCACTTACAAGCTTTTCTTTCAGGCTTAGTTTGATGATCGAGCACAGAGTGCCACCATATCATTAAAATTACAAACATTGATTATTTTCTGTCAATATTCACAGAAAAACACCAATCACGCAAAAGCAGTGTCAAATATAGAATCCATCAAAATCCTACATTTGCCTCTTTTAAGCACTTACAAGCTTTTCTTTCAGGCTTAGTTTGATGATCGAGCACAGAGTGCCACCATATCATTAAAATTACAAACATTGATTATTTTCTGTCAATATTCACAGAAAAACACCAATCACGCAAAAGCAGTGTCAAATATAGAATCCATCAAAATCCTACATTTGCCTCTTTTAAGCACTTACAAGCTTTTCTTTCAGGCTTAGTTTGATGATCGAGCACAGAGTGCCACCATATCATTAAAATAACAAACATTGATTATTTTCTGTCAATATTCACAGAAAAACACCAATCACGCAAAAACAGTGTCAAATATAGAATCCATCAAAATCCTACATTTGCCTCTTTTAAGCACTTACAAGCTTTTCTTTCAGGCTTAGTTTGATGATCGAGCACAGAGTGCCACCATATCATTAAAATTACAAACATTGATTATTTTCTGTCAATATTCACAGAAAAACACCAATCATCCAAAAACAGTGTCAAATATAGAATTCATCAAAATCCTACATTTCGCTCTTTTAAGCACTTACAACCTGCTTTTTAAAACTTGTTTTAGTTTTGTAGCTGAAAGTGTCGCAATATAATTGAAAATCACAAAAATTTTGTATTGCCTGCTGATACCATGAAAAATCAACACTTGCTAAATCGGAGTCTTATACAATATATATCAACTTTTTCTTTGCTTTGTTTAAACAGGTGTAAGATCTAACCAAAAAACTTTCCTGTAATTGTTAGCACAAATACATAGATTTTAGTCGTCGTTATTTTAGCATACAAAATGAAGTGAAAAAAATGGTATTAGAAAAGAAAAATCACCTTTACTGCTCCTTCTTCGGTCATCTGCATTTGTTGTCCAGTATACTCTGAAGATGTCCGAGTGCTTGTGCCAAACCCTTTCCAATCGTGACATACTACCTGACATCTGGTTTTACTTCTAATAGGGTAAAAGAACCAGTAAGAATG
Source organism: Morbakka virulenta (assembly GCA_003991215.1). Classification (NCBI taxonomy): domain Eukaryota; kingdom Metazoa; phylum Cnidaria; class Cubozoa; order Carybdeida; family Carukiidae; genus Morbakka; species Morbakka virulenta. The sequence continues at coordinate 154,320 of RDPX01000364.1, forward strand.
ATCTCAACGAATACAAGATTGACACTCACTTACGATGTCCTTGCTGCTATGATATCATTGTAGTCATGACATCAAACTCTTTCCTCTGCTGAGTTTCATCAAATATTAATCTTTTAACTAGGAACCAACTACCTATTAGCAAAGTGTTCAAAAACAGGGCTTACATTAGATTAATCAAATTAGATGCCTTCAAAAGGTAAAAATCAACTAAAAAAAACAGTAAAATTTTATATTAGGATTAAAAACGAATTGCTACTTTTCTTACAGGGCCTCCACACGACTTTTTCCCGAAAAACTCTTGTGTGTAGGACCTGTCAATGTTGTTGTCAGGGGCGTTGTTATTACGAAGGTTCTTCTTGTGCAGTTATTTTTGTTTAAATACTTCATCCTGAGCATTTAGTTTCTTTATTATGCTAATGCAGGTCCCTTGGGAATTAACTTGTGACTCAACCGAATCCTCGCTGCGTTCCTAAAAGTCCCTTTAAGTTTGATCCTGTCTTGAAAATTGCCAGAATTAAAATACCTGAAGTTCATAGAAGCTCCTTATTTTTTGCCACTGTAGTTTGGTAACTGTTTAAATAGCATATAGTTATTTGTGAAAAAAAATGCTTAGCAGTAAATGATTACAAAAGTTATGCAACGGAGTTGTCATTTCTGACTAAAAGAAAGAGCGAATTGACGTGATAGCCGAAGCAAAACAAGAGGAACAACATGCATTACGATTTTGTAAAAAGGGATAAGCCTTATCTGTTGTGAGAAATGGGCAGTAAAAGGATGACCATCATTAAATCAATATGATGATAATACTGACCATGATAATGATAACAGTATTGATAAAAAAGGCAAAAAGATTAAGAAAACACGAAGGAAAAGGCCAGAAAAGGAAAACGAGAGGCGAGAATGGGATAGTGGGATAGTGGTAGTCTTTTAAAAATGTATTTTAATTGTTAGGGCAGGTGGTCTTCATGCAACCCCACTTTCATGTTTGTGTCATTATAAGGAGAACTGTCTTTAATTTGTTAATATGATTTAATTTAATCATTCATACGTCTTGTTGTCTTCGTCTATTTTACGAACTGGTTCTACCTATAGATTCTGGTTTAAGAAATCATTTATGAACCAACAGACCCAAATGCCTTACTTTTTATTGGAGGGGGGGGGGTGACATACAGAAACGGAAAAATCTGAAGAAACTAGTTGCAAGACGCTCAGTGCAAAACAGCATTGTAGATTATTAAATTACCATTTCCAAGTCAAGTCAGCTTTCGGAATTTTGCTTATGCAAAACAGCATAGAATTTGAGACAAATTGAAGTATTTCCCTGGGGTATTTCTTCTCAATAATTTTCCTGGGATATTGTCTAGAGAAAAACATCATGCACAAATATGCTAATTAGATGAGGCGCCGTAGTAGCGTATTACGGAACCGCTAACTGGTGTGTACCCAAGATCACAAGTGGAATTCTTCAATGTATGTACCTCCACCTACAAGTGTAATACCTTTTTAAAATCCTTCTGTCAAGGCCGTTCTAGGGAAAATACTTTTGGGCCCAGAAGCGGCCACCCCACCCCCCGACCCGTGGGCAAAAATACCTCTAAAACTGCCGGTTTTTAGCACGTGTGGTGGCCATATTATTTTGGAAGTAGCAAAAATGAATTCTGCACCCTACAAAAAAACCTGCAGTTTGCCGTAAATGTTGTCAAAATCCGACCTGTGGATCCTGAGATATAGATTTTCTATCTTTAGATCAGATTTGTGTTTTGAATTTTAGCGCCACCGCTACTGTCGGTATGGCGTTGCAACCAAAACAAACACAAAAGCACCCTCAAAAATTGCTTTTTTTGGCAGTTATGGTGGTTATATCGCTCTGGAAGTATCAAAAATGAATTCTGTGTCCTAAGAAACCCTAGGTTGCCGTAAATTTTGTCTGGATTGAGAGGAATTTGTACTTGGAGTTGTTTGACAAATCCATTACATTTGACAAAGTTGAGTGGTAAGATGGAAATGACCAAGAAATATTTAGGAACATTCTGCACGGTATAAACAATTGAAACTTAGCACCAGAAAACTTTGACTGTCTTAAAGAAAGGAATCTAAAGAAAGTTGATGATGATACCAAGCTTTATTTTGAAAATAATGCAACAAAAATATGTACTAGAAATGCTGACATAAAAGAGTACAATATAAAGAGAATCGTGGCTATTGGAGCACCTGTAGCTGGTGTTAATGAAAAAAATAGCACTTCGGAGGATGCAAAAGTATCTGCCAATGTTGCTAGTGGATTGAGCAAAAATATCATTATTGCCAAAGATGGTAAAATGATGCTTACCATAAATTTATGGGCAGAAAAAGGCCTAACAAAAGGAGCAAATTGCATTACTAAATATATTGTGTACCGTCCAGGCACAAATCCTCCACAATGGCCAGAGGTTGTGATTGTCCAGGCCCCCAATATACTGGCCCTCGGTACATGTTCACCATCCCAAATTCTGTACCAGTCACTCCAGTAACAAGAGTTTGGTGGCAGGCAAATTCATAGAGTCAAAGAAGAATGCTTCCCCTTATTACAGCCTATTCAATCACAATCCATAAGAGTCAAGGCATGACACTCCCACTTGTCATCTTGAATATGGGAAAGAAAGAATTTGCATCTGGTTTGACTTACACTGGAATTACCAGGGCAAAGAAAATAGAGCACCTCTTTCTGCACTCTTTCCCTAATTTTCGCAGGCTTAAAGTGATATTCAAACAAAAACATTCACGGAGAGGTTAATTGAAGATGAGAGGCAGAAGGCCAAAAAAGAAGAAACTATTGCTAATATTTCACAGAGCAAAGTTGTGTTTCGTGAAGAGTGAACTCAATTTCTGTTGCTTTCCAAAACCGAGATTAGAGACAAAACAAGGATACATGTATGACAAGGTTGGTTAGGTGGTGGAGGAGATGGGCACTATAAATAACAAACCACTACCTGGAACAAGGTTGGAAGGAGAGTGCAAGAGATGGGCACTAAATAAAGAATGAAAAACTAATAAAAACAGGCTGGAAGAAGAGCGGAGGAAATTGGCACTACTGAATAGCATGAGGAACAAAATATCTACCAAAAACATTTTGTAGCTAAAAGCGGAAGGTAAGTGGAGGAGATGGGCACTATTTCTTGCTGGAAACCATTTTGCATTCGCCTTGCGATTGTCTCAATTGCACTTCGTCTACGCTCCACAGATCTATCTGATTGTGGACGTCTTTGACTTGATAATATTGACTAAAATTTCAGTATCGTGCTAAATCGAACGAAATTACTAGGTCTCGTGCATTTTTCACCTCTAATTTTCGTTGGCTGGAATCGGTTAGCTTCACAGTTTCTCGCTGTATGATTATTACATGGGCACATTCGGGGGGTTTTCCCTTTGTAACCTCGTCGTTCCTTTATGACTGAAGCTTTGTAACAGGTTATGACAACAGCTGACGAAATTTCAGTCATCGTCAACCGAACAAGATATTTCCGTTTCAACTAAACAAACGTTCAAGCACCCAACATCTTTGTAATTATTAACTTCCAATGAACAAAAAATGAAATATCTCTCAAGTACGAAAATCAATATCAAACGCAGGAAATCCATTTAAAACAGATGTTGCTTAACTACGTTTATGTACAATATCTAACAACGGGAAATATTTTATCTCTGTTTTTCAGACCATGTTCAAAACAAAGATACAAACAGTATTTCCAAATGGTGCCATTGCCGACGTGAAACAGTAACAAAGACAGAAAGTAATAAAACCATGTTCGGAAGTGAGGCAAGGAAAGTAAAATATCAAACTTTAGATAGCATCGTTATGACAACACGACAAAAGTGGTTATGGCAACACTGACGTTGTTGATATAAGATGCTTCAAACATATGTTGAAAACGAGTGCGAGGAAAAAACATTTTCTCGTTTAGCATGGGCAAAACTGTGTACGAAGATTTCACAAATAGCAGGAATAAAGTATTGGGAAGTTTCATTAAGAAGATCAAATAGTAATATAGCCAAAAAGTGTAGCAGACTTAACTGCATATATTTCCAAATCTATTAATTTATTATAATTATGCTGACTATTATAAAAGTCTTATCAGAGTCCTATCTACACGATAATATGCTGTTAATGTCGAGCAAAAAGGGTCGCTTGGTCTTTTTACCATTTGGGTACCGAATTTATTTATTCATTTATTTTTTGTCTATGATTCATTTTTTATTTATTTATTTATTTAATTATTCATTTATTTTTTGTCTTTTTATTTTTTATTGATTCATTTTATATTTATGTGTGTATTTTTTATTTATTTTATTTTTATTTAGTCTTTTTTTATTTATTTTTTTTATTTTTTATTTATTTATTCATTTTTTAAATTTATTTATTCATTACATATTATTTAATAAAAAATTCATCAAAACTTTGTATTACCTGTTTCTATGCATACCCAAGATCGATTTACAATATGGTCGGCGATCGACATAGTACACGAGAGCAAAGCTTTTTCATGAACTTTTACGGCAAGTTTGAAACTAATATAAAGTAAAGAAGTTAAAAGATTAAAAAACAATAATTCCTAGATATTTTCCGGTTTACACTCATATGCCTTTAAATAAATCATATACCGTTTAACTTGCATCCATTAACTCTAATTCTAATTCTGATCGTTGCGTATAGTATAGTTTTGCTCTTCAAATTTCCAAGATTGTCATCTAAGTAAAAGTTTTGTCTTGAACTACTATAACCTACCATGAGTTTATACTACTTTTTTATTTCAATTTTACGACTTTACAACAGGGCACCAACAATATTGACAAACTGACAACAATATTTGTAAAGTATTTTTATTCATGAACATTTATTAAAGCAATTTACCCCGTATAAATATATGATATATATATATACATATATGTACATAAGGTAAAATACGAAAAATAACTACTTTGGCTACTTTTTCCTTATCTCTCAGTTTAAGTAGCTTTACTATTCTTTTTGTCTTTATTAAAGGCTGTAAAAAGATTGGATTAATAAATCCATTCACGAATTTTTTTTATAATTACAGATTGGTTTAGGGTGGGGACGAAGTGGTCGCATGAATCTGAGAATTCAATTTATAGCAAGCAAGCTCTATGTTCGCACAACTACTAGCCTTAAGTTACATAATTATCGTAATCAGCATAATTTTATTATTTATATAAGTGCATATTACAAAGCTCCGATTTTCAGACAATATTCTCAGTACTGGTTTCTTCGGACTTCAGATGAAAGAAGACTGTGCCATCAGAAGGATCATCGCAATTGAGATAACTGACCATATAGAAATGAATATGGAAAAGAAAATATCCAGCATATCAAGTAAATAACTTGTTATATATCCACCTAATGTTCTCTCGAAAACAATTCCTAATAATATGAAATGGCTTGCCATATTATGGGCCTGACGCAGGCTACATTTCTAGAGATACTTCTCTCATCATCAGGTAATTAAAATGATGGAACGTTTTGGTCACTTACAAAACCCCACTGGGCCTACCTGTAGCTATAAACCTCTCTGCATTAATACCAGCATTAATACAATCATTAATACCAGCATTCATATCAGTTTTCCGAATAATATTGATCAGTTTTTCTTTAGGTCTTCTGTTTTGAAAAGGGCAGAAAAAGCAAGTTTCCTGGCTTACTCAAATAGCACCTAACCACAAGAAGCCTACAACAATATCTTGGCAATGGTTGCAAGTTCTTTCTTTCGCTGTAATAAATGGGTTAGCAAGAGAAGCAAAAGGAGGCAAGACTGAGATAGTATGGACATGTGATCAAAAGGGAAGAGAACTATATCGGGAGGAGAATGTTAGACATGACTCTGCCAGGGAGGAGAAAGAGAGGAAGACCAAGGAGACACTACATGGATGTAATAAAAAAAGACAGTAAGAGGGTGGGAGTGAGAAGGAAAGATGCTGCCGACCGCAGCAAATGCAGGCGTGTGATTCGCTGTGGCAACCCCTAACAGGAAGCAGCCGAAAGATAAAGAAGAAGAAATGGGTTAAAAGCAAATATTCATCTGCTTACTGCTTACTACTGAGCTTATGCGAGGGACCGTGAACACTACACCCAGCACAGTTTATTCCCAATAGTTGGCTAATGATATCTTGTTACTGTTAGTACCCCCACAGCTTCATAGCAACTGATAATAAGAACAACGTGCTCAGGAACTCACATAGGTCAAGTATCAGCATTTTTTACAGTAAATTTACTCGAAACTCTTCTAGTTCAGCTGAATCCTGAATCATATACTAGATTGTGGTTGTGGACCCCCAAAGCATTAGACCTTGGCAATAGCTGGTTCAAACCTCTTAATACAAATTCAATGCTATTCCCTACAGAAATTACTGCATTTGTTAGGTGCGTATTTACTTTCATATTGGTTAAATACAATAGTGCGGCTTTTTTATTTCGTGACAAAATTTTATGTTAACTGGTAAAAACACTGTCCAACCATGCAATAGTCTGTCATACCATTAAATCACAGAGTTAAATCTTCTACTTGTAAGTCATACAGTGCACTACAGTAATAGGCTATAATCTTGTTTATGTCTTAGCAACCAATGATTAGGAGGTTAATGTATGTACAAAAACGATAAAGGAAATGGTGAGTATTTTTTTTGCTCTGGGATCAAAGAAAACTAGTACTATAACTCTACAGTAAAAAACACATTTTTTTCTAAAACGTGCTTATCTCTCAACAGACATTCTCTTACAAGAAATTAGTACACCCAAAAATAAGGTTGAATAAATAAGTCAATATTCTAAACCAAACACTATCTGACAACGAATCTAGCCAGCTGTACGGTGCACCACTGACACACTCACAAAAGTACTGTAGAGTCACACACATCTATATAAGAAACTACAAAAGACTAAAAACTATTTACATAATAGTGATTTTTGTGACGTCATAAATACTTAAGAAGCGCTCTGTCGAAACAGAGAAACGGAAGAAATACATAAACAGAAGATTTGAACCTGGGTGAAATCCTTTGATATGACGCATAACGGCTTCAATAAAAGAGAGGTCCTCCATTATCATTGGCTATTTCTCAATACAAAACATTATCATCGTCGGTATCAAGGTACCATGAAACATTTTGGGGAAATGCGGTTACCGATTTATTTGCACATGAAAAACTGAATCCCGGAAATATGGTAGGGGTAAAAGACTAAACAGATACCAGTGGCAAAAATCTTCCTGACATGGCACGTCTTTTCTGATTTTCTCCTCATTTCAATAATATGTAACTCAACAATTTCATAGCCAAAATCAAAATTCTTTTAAAAATATGTTTTCATATGGTCTGCAGGTCTTTTCAGCTTTTTAGCTGCAACAGCACCTACATACATGTGCGTATTTGTGTGTGTGAGTGCAAGTGTGTGTGCGTTTGTGGGGCGATTGGAACGGGAGTGTCATCAAGGACTGAATAGTATTTTGTTATTCTTGACTAGGAAGCCTATAATACCGGCACAAAAGTACGAGGGATCAAACTCTCCCTACGTATTACTTCATAGCAATTTAAAAGAATTCTATTATGTCCTATTCCCATAAATTGTCAATTTTCTCTCAGTAACTTAACATGACGTCAAATGCGTTACTTGTGTGCTTTATTAGAGCTAAACTAAAAATATAAAATTAGGTTTTGTACCATCGCTGCCAAAATGCTCGTACACGGAATAACTCTTTGGAAATTTCCTTCTTTAATCTTTACAGATTCTGTAAATGGGCACACATCAAAACCTTAGCTTAGCTCACATTTTAACATTTACTACAAATCCAGCATGTTCGTTACATTGGAAAATCTACACAAGTTTCACATATAAAAAATAATCGTGAGATTTATCTGGAAACATTGGGATAGGAATCGATAGATCTACGCAACAAACTCTACTGACTACCATGTCTTGAAACTTTTTCAATAAGTTAAGGTAACTAAAAATAACAAGTACATCAATAAACACAAAAGCATCTCAAAGCAAACAGAAACGAAAAAAAAGTGAAATATTGAGCTTGGCATACAAAATATTCTAATTCATATTACATCAACATATTAGAGGTATGAGTATTTAAACTATAATAGCAGTAAAATAGGTACACTTTCCTTCGCATTAAAAATCAGTACTATTCTAAGGTAATACAAAAAATAGAAACTGTGCTAGTAGTTCATTCAAACAATGTTCAAAACCCTGGGACCTATATGGCAAAAAAATAAGTAACAGGAAAAAACCAACTAGTTGCTGGGAAATATTAATTGTGTGTAGTTATCTCAACCATAAGCGAAAACGTTCTGACCTTTAGCAAAGCAACGTTACCTTTCAGCTTTGATTCAATTTTTGTTAACAGGGCATTATTTTCATTACATCTGTTGTTCCTTGTGGGCCAGATTTCCAATACCTTTTAGTTTTCATATTCCTCCACTGTAAACGTACCTCTTGACAGCCTATCCCTACACCACTGCTCCTACAACTTTTTACAGTTTCAACATCTGACTCTCTTTACGTGACATCCGCACAACTATTTCTGGAAAGCTAATTGGGATGGATCTAGTCGTCGTTTACTATTGTTTACCCATTCAATTGCACACCTGACACTAGCGTTGTCTGTCGAAGACAGCTGATCTAAGCATCAATATGATTGAGAACAAATACGTTTTTTCCATAGGTTATTAAAAATATGTCTCTCAGGAGTTTAAGCTTTAAAACTCTGTGAATTCTAATATCAACACGACCTGCAGCATTTAAATTAAGATCAACAGTAAAACATTGAGCAACCAAAACATTACTAATTACTCCGTACATGTCACTCCGTGCTCTTTCAAATGAAGCACTGGCTACATGATATAATGTGATGGTAAAAATTATAGACGTAATGAATTCATCAAATGAAACTTTTTAGAAACACCATTATTATTGACACAGGTGAATCAAGCGTTTTCATTTGAAAATACTTGTGAGCGAGAAGTCAACTCTGTTTTAAAGATAGGACTGAATGACATCGGCGAAAGTCTTTTTAGTGTCGGTGGAGATAAAACAGTAGTAACCTGTGAATAAATTCCTGTCCATAAATTGTCTTAAACGTAAATGTATGGCAAAATAGGACCCCGTTTGCTCTACCCTGTAAAGACCTTTTGGTAATTGTAAAGGCAAATGCTGGAATTCGAAAAAAACCCTTGGTATTTCAATGAATCGCGACATCAGATTTGGGTAACGAGTCAATATTTCTATAGCCAACACCTATTACTGAATACCTTGTGACCTACAGTATCCTGAGAAATTAAAGTATCGGAATTGTGTACGGCGGGAAAGAGTCTCAACCCAATGCAAAAGGAAAAGCGTCTTCACTCTTGGTTGACTACAATTTTTAAGGTGGTATTGCCATAAAAAGGCTTATTTTGGTGACCCTAAGCCAGTTTAGGGGTTGATCCTTGCGTATGCCACTCTTTGACCCCTTTTCAATCTATTTAACTTGTGTGCTTTCAAACAAAGACAGCAATATAAACGTTGGCCCTTTTGCGATAATCTATACCATTTTTTTTCTTTCGGTTGTAGTTTGGTGCACTGTGCAATGGTTAATGACCTTATTCTTGCCATTAGTTTCTACAATGAGGCCAAGCAATAACTTTCTGCTTTCACCCTTCACAATAATACTCATTCATTCCGCTGCCATCCATCATGGTGCAACCCCTCTCCTAATAACTCACTGCATTGCTCAGTAAGACCATGTAAACTATCTTTTTCAACAAATAAAAAAACATCCCATCTGGTCAACAACCTTGCCATATTGGCAAATACTTACTTCCGCTTTTATTACGGCGATTTACGTTCAGGGGCCACTGTCATCGACATCGTGAGCTAAGCACTAAGAAAATCGTACTCTAAGAACCTACGGCTTGGCACTATGTAAGTAGACGACTAAAAACAAGCTACATGGTCACGCTAAAGAGGGGCACCAAAGCAACTAATACCAGGGAGCTAGCTACGTTTATGAAAGAAAGAAAGACCTGGACAAACCGTGGTTAGGTGTGGAGGTGAGTGTAAAGAGTAATTAGTGAATAAACCTCTTGCAAATGGAAGTAGAAACAGTAAATAGACTATCCAAGTTAGCAACGCCTGTGACAAGTTCAATTTAGAGTAAGTTAATATGATGTTAGAGTAAGTTAATATGATGTTAGAATCACTTAATATGATGTGTTTAATAATATGTCAAAGAATTTTAACCACTTCTAACAAGTTCCATATGCTACAAAGTCTACTTGGTTTACAGCTTGGGTTTCCAGGAAAACTTGGCAGCCGAGAGGATTCGTTTGCCATTCTCAGTGAAAAAAAAACACCCCATCTGATCCACAACATTTCCATTTTGGCAACTTACTTGCACGCATTTTTACCTGGTCTAAAGGAAACAATACTTCTTTTTGTTGTTCTACATTAATCGATCTTCGTTTTATATCCTCCAATCACTCTACACTCTTAAAGTGTATAACACTCCTTTCCTAAGGCTCTTCAAAAGATCTGAGCTTTTCCTGACTTCTGGTTTCATTCGAAAAAGATCTTTCTAATTGTATTGGAATTGTCTGTTTCATTATATATTTTCTTTCGAACCTATTAAGTTGTCTTGTCTTTTTCCAGTTACTTTTTTTTCATTGTTTAATTATGCTAGGATCTTTCCTTGTATGAACGATTATTGGTGTTATTCTTCTCCCACCATGTTTCATGACCAATACTCTTTTCTCTTATAACCAGAAGATTTGAAGCCAAGCTTGCAAATTGTATGTACCAAATGTGTCATTTGATGTAACATTTTCCTGTCTACTGATGCCCATTTCTGGCACTTGTACCTCCCTCGTCAACGTTTTGTCATCACTATCATCATTATCGAATTGTAGGTGAATGTATTGACTCAAATGTGTGTGAGGTACGAATGTGTGGTACGAATGTGTGTTACGAATGTGTGGTAAGAAGACCATGAAAGTTACTCATCTCTTGCGTATTTATGAAGGGCCGAAGTAATACAAAAGGCAACTACGTATAATGGGTCGATTTCGAATTGTTCCAAAACCGCCTTCACTAGCTTACATGCTAAGAAAGACTGCAAAATACTGAAATCCTTTATCAAACTTGTAAAATACCCTGCTTGAAAGAAAAAGTATTTCACTCTGGTCACATGGTAAAAATCAAACGTTGAAAAGATATCTGTGTCCATAGCTAGGCTGCTTAACGAAACTCACATTTCCAAAGAAAATTTTTAAAATTGCGGTTTCGAATGAAGGTAAAGTTTAAAAAAACCCGAAAATTATGAAATAAAAAAAATGAATAAAGGAAAAAATAGATTTCAGTAAAAATCCTGCTTTGCAAGGGCTCAAGTTAATAACAACAATTATATGTTGTTGAAGTGAAAATATTCGACAAAAAGAAATAAACAAATACTAAATAATTTGTTTGGTAAAAACATTGTGCCATTTGTACAATTGATATATAATCAAGCCAACAATGTGATTTTATACTAAAATTATACTTAAATTATATTATACTATTTATACTTAAATACTAAATATGCAGTTCTTTAATGTAGGTCACGGTCATGTAAACTATTACGAAGAAAGAATATTTCTTGCAAATATTACGAAATCACGGGTTTTTCACGCTGTGGAAAGCACGGTTTTTTCACGCTGTGGAAAGCACTGTTCAAGGCTCAATTGTTCTTGTCTTGAATCATAAAGTTTTATTGACGTTTTAGTGTTTCTCTCGTTATCGGTCAAGGTGTATCGATATGCGATTGGGATATGTAGGTGGAGAAATAAATTATTTTTCCGATGTAGGCGCAAACATAGCAGTTAGGCAGTGCTATGTTCTTGGGGTTTCGAAAATTCTAAAGATCCTCAGTTGATGTAATGTTTGGATTTTTTATCGAATAAAAATTGCTTTCTTTATGAATTTTATTTCTTAGTATTCCTAGGGGTCCGATACAGTGTTGTACTCTTATTTTATTTCTGATTATATCTTCAGTAATTTTCTGCGTTGTAATCTCTTGTTTGCGGGTCTATACTGATTTTCTTATATTTCTTTAATCTTGCCATTAAGGTTTTTCTTATTTATCCCACGCAAACTGCTTCACAATTCTTGTAGTTTGTTGGTACATGCCAATATTCTTGTCGCATGGGCCCTATGGATTTGTAGAAGTTTGATTTCATGTTGCATTTTTACGTCTCGTTTTGGCTGTTCACTAATTTTCCGGATGAAAAACAAGTTGATATATTTACTCTGACCTTATTATTTTATGGGTACTGTTAATCGTTCCTTCCTTCAATTATCCTGCCAATGGTTAACTGAATATATTCTTTTAAATAACAGCTTAGGTGAGTCCATTAAAGATATATTTTTTCCTTCAAACTTATTTGTCTTATTTCAAAGGTCAGTGTCTATTTGTTTAAATAAGGATGATGATAACGCTCTGTTTTGCAGATTTAAAAATTGTGTGAATTGAATTCCAACTGTTGCCTTGTATGTGTTGGTTTTCTGCAGACATGGTTTTGTTATCATTTCACTGCAATTAAGTGTTAGAAAATTGAAGCGCACTGTTGTTTTCCTTATCTCTAGTAAACTGCACCTAAATATCTAAATTGTTGACGTGGTCTATTGGTTCTTGTAAATGTATTGAAAACACTATGGTGGCAACACCGTCAACATGGCAGTCACAAGCTTTGGTTGCATTTCGATGGTTTTCATTTCTATTGACTTTCTTTAAACTTATGCAGCAGGGGCGTAAAATAAACCCTTCACTGCTGTAACTCTATCTGTCTCTTGGTAGAAATATTCAATAAAATTGAGATACGATCTTTGTAGGTAAACATCCACTAACTTTTGCATTTTCTGAGAAGAAAAATAAATGACCTCGATACCGTTGGTATAAAAGATCAATTTAAAACATCGTTTACTGCAGAACAAGGTTTCTACTCGAATGGAAAGCGTTAAGAAGTGCCCATGATTCTTTTTGAAAAACTATTAAAAAAATTTAATCTTTGCAGTCTAGCTTAATTCTACCTTCAACTGTATCTGCGTATCCATTTTTAACTTTACCGAGAAATTATTTGTACTGGTTACTTGTTCCGGGTACAAGACTTTTACATGGGGTATGTTTGGTCATCGGAATGAAGCATCAGGTCCCGTGATTTTAAACGCTGTACCAGATAAATAAAATTCAAATTGGTCCTACGGAAGTTGGTTTTGTATCTGATTGTTGTGCAGGATCTATATAGAAATCCCTAATGTAGCTTTACATTTAAAGCTAAACCATTTTAAGAAATTGGTTTGGCCAGATCTATTTGAAATGTTCTCCATACATAACTATCAAAGCATCCTGTTCGCAATCAAGGACAACTGTTATGGTCTCTGTTTGGTTTGTAGTCAGTCACAAAATGCCTTCAGCTCCTCTAGTTCTGAAAAAGAGCTTTACTTTGCTACTTTTCATCATAAATTTCAATGCTGATGACGGGCAACGAAACAGTAAAGGAATAAAATGACTGTTATTTACAACGGGGTTTTCGAATTCTCTAATACCCTATTTTATATGCTAATATCACTATGTGTCAGCTCTCAGCAAAATTTGGCATCTTTTATTGTAATCCAGTGGTATATATCATAATATATTTAGGGAAACAAGGAACCTGGATACCGAGGAGCACGCTTTTAATCAAGCTGTTCATAACAAGAAAAAAAACAACAACTTGATTTTTCCACATAGGAATAAAGTGCATAAAGGAAATGACCAAGAGTACTACTCACTTTAAATCTGCAATGAGTTTAGAATATTCCTTTTCTAGTCTTTCAAGATAATTTAAGTCCATACTCTGTTCGTAAGTCTAAAACAAAAATAAGGTGTGAAATAGCACTTCTACAAATTTAGCAAAGGTGACAACAAATGATTATCTGAAGCACAAAAAAAATAAAGGACTGAAACAATTTATTGTTAACTTCAATAAGTTTCACGGCACCTTTTACAATACAAAACGACAACTACTTCTACGTTCTATATAGAGATCGCAGTAAGAGGCTAAATGTCAACTTCTGTAGTATTTCACTTATGAAATAAGTGACTGAAATAAGTGACTTTATTTGTCTTGAAAATTAAGGTTATCTGTAATTAATAGTAGTAGTAGTAGTAGTAGTAGTAACAGTAGTAGTAGTAGTAATAGTAGTAGTAGTAGTAGTAGTAGTAGTAGTAGTAGTAGTAGTAGTAGTAGTAGTAGTAGTAGTAGTAGTAGTAGTAGTAGTAGTAGTAGTAGCAGTAGTAATAGTAGTAGTAGCAATAGTAGTAGTAACA
>RDPX01000364.1:171121-237808 GCA_003991215.1 Morbakka virulenta
AGTAGTAGTAGTAGTAGTAGTAGTAGTAGTAGTAGTGTAGTAGTAGTAGTAGTAGTAGTAGTAGTAGTAGTAGTAGTAGTAGTAGTAGTAGTAGTAGTAGTAGTAGTAGTAGTAGTAGTAGTAGTAGTAGTAGTAGTAGTAGTAGTAGTAGTAGTAGTAGTAGTAGTAGTAGTAGTAGTAGTAGTAGTAGTAGTAGTAGTAATAGTAGTAGTAGCAGGAGGAGGAGGAGGAGGAGTAGTAGTAGTAGCTGTAGTTATAGTAGAAGTACATAATCTCCGCTGATATAGGCCATTGAAGCTGAATATTAATACGGCATTCATTAATTATGAGTTGATTCCAATCAAGGTTATACTTTGTATAACCTAATAAGATATTCATTACTTAATTTTCCATGAACTACAAATTGCTGGCAACAGTATTATATATTTCTTTTGAACTAACCAAACAACCTTAGCTAAGTTTAGATTAAGGCGAATGACTCCGAGACTTCACATGGGCTTTCCAGCCGTCCAGATGTCTCTGTCTTCCATTAGAGTTGCCAGCCACTGAGTGCTGATAGCTCCTGTGTCGCCTTTCAGGGTGTCCATGTGGGTCAATTGCGGTTTTCTTCGGCTCTGTGCTCCATGTATGGGTTCTCATAACCAAACAATCCATTTGTATAACATAACACTACATTTATACTAAAGTTTTTATCTATATCATATCAGCTACTTTTATTTGGTAAGCGTATTAATATATTAAATTAAATATTATTTAATCTAATACATTTAATATTAAAGAGAACTGAAAGTACAGGATTTGTCCATGTTGCATCTGCGTAGTTTCGCTTTTATGATTTGGTTCTCCTTGCTCCTTATCATCCTTGTTACCGTTATCCAATGAAGAGTTTAGTCTGTCCCTTCCTTTAATTACCAATATGAATTCGTTCAAAGTAATCGTTCAGTTTGTTATCTAGTAGTTTTATTAATTTTCTAGGGAAAAAATAAGACGATTTAATAATATGCAATGCAATTACTGCTTTCAAGTAAAATTTGAGAACTTACCCTTCCTCTTTCAATAATTCTTTGTTTACAAGTTTCCGCTGGAACATCGAGAAAAATGCACACATGAGGTGGAAGAGTATATTTCATTGCACGCTCGCGTAGCTCGTTATAGAAGTTGTATCCTACAATGTATATTTTAAAATTTACTGCAAATACAAAAATGTACAGATTATTCAGTTGAATAATAGTCAATTTACATTTTGATTCTTACTTATGAAAAAGGGAATAAAGTTAAATAAAATTCTAAAAATTACCAATAAAATAGTGAAACGTAATATTGCAAACTTGTCTAGTTAGCTGCTAAAGTTCTGGAAAAAATCTAAAATAATATGACAACTTTCATGCAACAATGCTAAAAATGTTTCCCTCAAAAACACTTTTTGAAATATTACCTAATGAGGGATAAAGGTTCTTGAGAAAAAAATAAAAATGGTACTAAAACCTCACTCTTAGTATTAGCCTCAAATCGTGTCACAATGTCTGGTCTAAAGATACGGAGCTTAATATACAGTTTTCGGGTTACAGATACGCGAACGCTAAAGGTCTGCCAATTACGTGAAAAGAAAATAGCTATATCAAATTCGATATTCCAGTCATAATAAAAATTTCCACTTAAAGGCTTGCAGTTTTGTTTGAATACTGCTTGAAATGTCGTGTTCCGTCACTTCTTGCAGCAAGGGTCGAATAAAATGTCAACTAGTTCTTATCTTATTTTTTTTCCGGCATTGGCTAATGTGTAGCGTATTTATTTTGTAATCAGTTATTTTGCCTTCCATCTGCGAAAGAAGTCCGTCACTGGAAATGTCGTGGTCCGTCACTTCTTGCAGCAAGGTTCGAATAATATAACGTCAACAGGTTTTTATCTTACCCTTTTTCCAGGAATGGCTAAAGTGTAGCGTATTTATTTTGTAGTCCGTTATTCCTCTCCAAGTCATTGTAAAAATTTCCACTTAATGGCTTGCAATTTTGTTTGAATACTTTCCGTGATTGTGGCCAGTAAGGCTACGTACTTGTTTACCTACTCCAAGGTTTTCCCCTGTGTTTGTGCGTTTGTCTGTCTGGTTTTTTCAAGATAAATGTAAAAGTTAGGAATTGCTTTGTATGAAATTCTCAGGAAAAAATGTTAGTAGCACAAAGAGGAACTGATTAACTTTTTGTGTTGATCGGGATAACTCTCTGAATGAAGGAATTCTTTTTTAGGTACTCGCCATCATATGTTTTTCCTCGTGCGTTTGTCTGTTTTTGTGCAGAATAAGTTATGAACTGCTTCAAATGTAATATGGAAGGAATAAGCTGCTTGATGGTGGTTTGCACACTCTGATTGCTTTTCTAGTTTATATTTAAGTTTGGTTGACGTAAAATGTAACAATTAAACAAGCATGATAAAGCAACATAATCACAAAGGCCTTCCATCAAAGTGAATAGGTCCTTCATAAATACATGAATACACTAGTTCAAATTGCTTCCAAACTCCTTTTTTCCTTAAATCGGTCATCTTCCTGGTAACATCCTTCAATTCATTAACATTTATGCTTATAGCAATACCTTGCACTTTTCCAAATTTTTCAGTAGATCCGAATTTTATTACTCTTATTCAACAGTAGGTGTCTCTCGTTGTAATATATCTTTCTATGAGTTTCTTTCCCTGGGCAGCTATGGAGCTCTCTGGCCTCTAATTGCTTTCCTCCGTCATGTGGCTTGTATATTGTCTCTTGGCATAACTTCTTTTTTGTGACTTTTTTCACATTTTCGTACACGTGGTGTCTTTGTATCTTGGAAAATGTGGTAAAACGTTTAGAAACATCATTTTTAAGAGCAATATTGTGCACTGCACCCTACGCTATCTGACCGATAGTATGAATAATAATAATTGTCCTGTTGACCAGCGAAGCAAGCCAGAAGGCCTAAATTCTGCCAAAGTTAGGACATAGCTGACCATTCCATGCTCATAAATCTATGTCCTATCATATATCTCAATCACAAGGGGTTAAGGGTTGATTCAGCAGTAAAATTGGTCGCGTAAATTGGTTTCTCAAGATATTGTAATGTAATTTTGTCGATAATGCGCATAATAAAGATAGTAATTAAGTTCAAATTGTGAGGGGGTCAACTTTTAGGGTGTTAAAAAACTCGTAGTTTTCGATTCTGAATGATCTTGACCGAAGGGAAAAGAAAATTTTTTTACATGATTTTTTACGAATTTTTTGCAAAAACGTCAAGAACTTTTCAATTTTTTTAAACTGTTGCAGAAAAGTTATGAACAAATGTCCAGTTCTAATTCAACGTTTTGTGCAGTTGAGTCGGGCATGAATTCAGCAAAGCAACAAAGCAAAGAACAGAGCCATTCAAAGCAGTATAACATTTCCAAAATTTAGTTGCAGAGATATATTGTGGTGGAAATATGGGAGGTGGTGGGACAGATAATACCAAAAGGAGTATTTTTTTCCCGTTTAGTATGGGGGGAGCAAGGGCCTGTGAGTGAGCCAGCAGGACACTACCCCTGCTTATATCGCACAAACGTACGAGGAAAAATGGAAAAATATTAGTAGGAGGGTCATCCATTCCTAGTATTAATAATAATAAAGCCATTTGGCATACATTACAACATGGCTTTTGTCTCTATTTATTGTTGTTTTAGTCACCAAACAGGGCAATAACAAATATCCAGTCTGAATTCAATGCTGCAATACCAGACGTAGTACTAGTACTAAGATATCTTTCTATGTGTTGTCATTTATCAGGCTAGGAGTGGGGAGTGCTGTAGTTATGACCTGTTGTCGTACAACAACAACTGCTTAAGCAGTGTGCCTTTCCTATATGGTTCTGGGGGCGCACTTGCAAGGTTGAAGTGATGTTACCATTTAAATTTGGCATTTAATTTTATCTCACTCTTGTGGCTACAGTACGTGCCTGCATTTAACTCACCTGGCTTGTTGTTGGGCGCTGAATGTGGATTTTTCACTCATCCATCACTGATGTGTAATCACATGATAATAACAACAACAACAAGAGTACTACACTTCGAATGTGCCTGCCTGCGAAATGACTAAATGACCTATTGTTTCTTTCAAATCCGTCACAAAAGCAAGATTGTAAATAACAAATTAATAGTTATAAACGCAAATTAATTTAAGGCCATGTGGAGTTGTGTATTTGCCACACAATCTAAGCCAATTACTGCCATCGAACGAAGGGCAATAAATGCTTTGCAGCCCCATATGTCATATTACAAAAAATTGTATCTTAATGGTAACCATTGAAAGACCTACGTCTGTGCATTCAGTGTAAACAACTGTCAAGCACTGAAAGCTTTTAAGATCACATGGAAAAGCACCTTTACTTACGAGAATTGCCTTGTATGCTCAAGTTTAATACTTGATAGAACGCTCTCCTTCAGTGAATATATAAGAAAGTTGGAGTAAACACTATAAAGTAAAAACAGCCTGGTCGAAAGGTTTGTAAATCCTAGCTGAAGAGTATAACCAGTGACCAAAAAACATCTTAAATAGTTTATGTAACTTAACTGCCGAGTACTGAACCCCACTCTGGGCCTGATCTTTCCATGTTGCTAAGGCGGATGTGTGAGTGAGCCATGCCTTTAGCAACATCGCAGGTAAACTAAACTGATTCTTATCATTTTATCGACTAGTTAGCATAGCTCCTCCTTTATCAGGCGAAAAACACCAACAAATTTCGAATCCGTCAAACGGACCACTGCCAACTGCCAACCGGTGATTGGTCATCAACAGGTGCAACAGAAACTAAAACCTCGCAAGCCTATGCGGTATCTCTGGCCAACAGGGTCTTCAACCATCACTGTAACGATTGATAAAGTGATTAAAATGTGACCAGGTTCCACCACATACTCCCCCACCTCCATCTAAGACCCTTCCAAGTGGTACGTCCTTCAG
The DNA here is from genome assembly GCA_003991215.1 of Morbakka virulenta. Lineage (NCBI taxonomy): Eukaryota > Metazoa > Cnidaria > Cubozoa > Carybdeida > Carukiidae > Morbakka > Morbakka virulenta. The sequence goes on from RDPX01000364.1 coordinate 176,076, forward strand.
AACGAAAGAATGGACGACTATTATACGAGTAAAAGCCGGGTTGAGGAGTACAAATAACAACCAGCATTGTTGGGGATTGGCAGCCAGTACGCTTTGTCTCAGTGGCGGACTTCCAAGCAAACATAAAAATGAAATTTAAAGACTGCAAAGTAGACCCAAGCTGCTCCAACAAAGGTATTTGGAAACAAAAAACAAAAAATAAAAAACCCTTCAATAGTATTGGTATAACAAGATACGATGATGACGCCGATGACCAATCTTACCCATTGAAAAGGTATTTTACCAAGAACGACTGGGAATTAGCATTAAAAGTTCCTCTGTAAAGCTTAAAATGAGTATACAGATAGTGTGAAGCGTAGTGTTAAGGATAACGACTTAGATTTCATTAATTTTTTAGTTTTTCCAAAGGGGCCTTGAAAAATGGCAGTTGTACTTTTTAACACTTGGCGATTGAGTATAACTCCTCCTGACCTCAAGTAAAAACAATGCTCTCTCAGCGTTCTTTACTTTTAATTTGAGACTACACGTCCACAGTTTACATCTTTAACACTATGCCGAGGTTTATATTTTTAAGAGCCGGATAGGGAAGAGAAAAAACCAACAGCTATCGTTAGGTGTTGGCAGCCAGTGCAAAGAAAAACATACGACTATCACTCGTTCACTTAAAAATAATGTTCTGTGGTCAGTAGTTACTACTAATTGGTAATTACCAATAAGTACAGTCACCATCTGGCACAGTTTCTAGTTCTTATGCAACTCTGAAAATGCACCTGCTTAGGATTTAGTTAATGTACTCTATGGTGTGAGAACAACAAAACGTAGCACTATTTTAGGTGCAGCTACTGCCAAACTAACGTCTTTTCATATTCACGGCCTGAACATCATTATTAAGTACGTGTGCATACGGTGCATGGTACACTTAAATGTTATGTTTATTACATTGATTTTATTTGCTTTCCAAATTAATTGGGAGAAGTTCTGAATCGGTAAAATAACTTTCGATAGGCTTTTGTTAGCAAAGATATCCATATTCTCTCTCGTTTTAAAGTAACACTGCAGTAGTTATTTGGGGCTGGCTTTGCTCTGAAGCAATAGTTTATTGTAGTAACGAAGACCAACAAACCATGAGATCATATTTTCAAATGTACGTAGCAACTATGACTAATCGCCTTCAAAAGCAGACTGGAAAATCGATCTTCCTGGAACTCAAACAGATTTATTGCTGACTGTCTGCAGGAGGGTAGACTCGCCTCAAGTCGTGAAAACAAGCTTACAACAGAGACAGGATCAGGCAATCAAACTGATAATGTAAAAAATCTGCCCCACTTATACAAAAAAAGTTCAATTTTGAATATTCTTCACCTTGATTTCTCAATCAATTCAGAATAATTTGGTCAAAAGATATCAAAATATTCATTTCTATGTTATATAACTCTCATCAAAGACAAGTGGAAATCATAGTAAGAAATTTTGCAATTGATTAAATTTCGGTATTTTCTGCATTTTTTTTGCTTTAAACAAAGGGCCTCCACTTTGATCATATCAACATTTTTTTAAAGTTCACAATTACCTTTGTGGAGTATAAATGCTTTCCAACATCCCTTTTTTTCATTAAAAGTAGTCTGACCGTCTTACTAAAAGAGTGAATGCCAATATGATGTAAATGCTGTTTTCGCTCGTCGGGAAATAAATAGCTTGGGTTCTTCAGTGGTAGCACTCCTGATGGAGTCGTTCTTACCTTTCACAGATTCCATTTATGAAAGACCCTAGTTGAAGCAACGGACTACGAAAATGAGTGACAGAAAGCACGCAACACATCATAAAATGCAAGGCAAATGGATCACCTTCCAGGCCCCTCCGTAGGAAGGCACTTCTATTTGGGTTGATCTAGAGCCAGTGCTCAACCATTTCAAGACCATCAGTCTTGCAAGGTTGAGCCCTCTAACTCACAACCCGACCAAGGAGAAACCGGAGCTCTACAGTTGACCAAGTTTCGAAAAGCGATTAATAACTACTTGCTTACTACACTAATCCCAAAGATTTTTCTCGTAATTCAAGCTAACAACTATTCAAGTCAAGGTTTTAAATAGGGAACAACAGACCACCTCAAAAACAACAGTGCCTTTTTATTCAAATGGGTGGCTGATATACCTGTAGTCCTTGCTCTAGGTTTTTAACCAGTTTTATGCATCCTTGTTTCAATTGCTTATATGGTTAGGGTATTATCTGCTGCATCTGATTAAAGTGACTTACTTTTACTACAACAGAAATAAAACCTAGTTTGAAAGTGTCACTAGAAATGACAAGATATAGTGCATAAAGAAGAAGAAAGGAAGAAAATGAAGACAAATTGGAGTTGACAACATCGAACTGGCGCCCCATTCAATATTTTCAAACAATTGTTTAAGTTTTGCTACGATATTTATTATTGGTGGAAACTTAAAATTGACATCTTCTTTTTCATTTTCCGTATCTTTCGACTTTGGATAACACAGTACCCCTCCACTTCTCTCTGCCCATTGCTATTGTTTTTCCCATTCACCTTTGTTGTCATGTTTGATGTTGCTATACCAGCTCGTACTTGGGCAACCTCTGCCTCACTTTTTATCTATGTATCCTTCTAAAGTTGTTCTGTAAATGTAATTTTGCCGTAACAAATGCACAAAATATTCTTTCCTTTGCCTCAAGATTTTTATCAGTTTTCGTTTTTCATTCTTTCTTTGAAGCACTTCCTACTTGGCATGTCACGAGCCATTTAAAAGTACTCTGTCAGCTGGGCGTCCAAGAAGGCAATCTCCACGTGGTGACGCCTGGATGCTGATTAGCTAGGTTATCCTGACTGGTTGGTAACGAATACCCTTCATTTCAAGCTGTTCTTCCGTACCATGGAAGAAATCGATCTCGTCGTTCATGTGATTTCGAATCCGGTTCGTCGTCGATTTGGAGAATTTTTTTTTTGAACTTGTGCCGCCCCTGGTGGTAAGTGAAAGTTTTTTGTTTCTGGTTTCTTTCCAAACCGATCTGCCTTTTGGCGGTGAGGGGAGGTTTGNACCATGGAAGAAATCGATCTCGTCGTTCATGTGATTTCGAATCCGGTTCGTCGTCGATTTGGAGAATTTTTTTTTTGAACTTGTGCCGCCCCTGGTGGTAAGTGAAAGTTTTTTGTTTCTGGTTTCTTTCCAAACCGATCTGCCTTTTGGCGGTGAGGGGAGGTTTGTTTTCCGTTTCATGAGGCCGGATCGAGCTCACCGGGGTGGTTTTCAAATGTGCCTCCAGCAGCTTACACACACACACACACACACACACACACACACACACACTCTGTCAGCTACAAGCTTATAAGCAGAATTCGCGAATGCTAAATTCGATTGTCTTGGATGACAGGGGGTTGTGTGTAAATTGCTAGGTGTGGGTGAAATATAAAAGGGTTTAAGTACTTTTAAATAAGGCATAAAAGAAGTTGAAAAACACATTTATTATCATTGATAAGCCTTCCACTTACCTACGTTTTGGTGAAGTAGTAAATGAATTAAATTATGTGGAAACAATTTATTGTTTACATTCGTAAATACTTTACTACCAAAAATGTTTACAAAGAATGATGAAATTTGGTGTATATTTAGAATTTCCCAAATTCGCTCAAAGCTTAAAATAGGTAATATAACTTTTGTTCCCGCTTTCACCAGAGAAAATTGTTACAAAATCAAATTATGTCCTAATATTATCCATATTCCCCATCAAAATTGAGTATTGCAAACAATCAGTGAACATTACATGATGATCTTACTTGTTTATCTACATTTATTAAATAGATCAGAAAATGTGCACAATCAACAGAGGATTTTCCACTATCTTCAAATTGTACAAATTCACCATAGCATTTACATGTAAATGCCTCATGTCAAATGCAATGAAAATGTAGGACGAAAAATGTGGAAAGAAATTTAAGAAAAATATCTTAATATTCTATAAGATTAGTTTGGAAACAACTGGGTTATTCCAAATAAAAAAGTTACAACATCAAGCAAGTCTTATTTCCGACAAGAACTTAACAAGAACTCTTTTTAAACTCATGATAAAACGTGCGTACAATTCCAGCTTACCTTTTTCATCAATGAAGCCATCACTGTGCCCAACATTTGCAAATACCGTATCACTGTAAACAGACCGATCTAAAATGACACCTTCACCTAATTTTGACGAAGGATAAAACACACATCAGAACCACTTTAAAGAAACAACAGGTACAATTCTTACGTCGACCATACGTTTGGCTAATGCCAATAAAAAAGAAATGTGCTTACAAATTACATTTTAGAAAAAATTCTCGGCTACGGCTTTCTTCTAAAATTTTTGCTATGGCGCCAAAAGAACAAAAAACTAAAAACATTAGCCCAATATAACCTTAATGGCATTATATACATATATATATATATCCTCTGTAACATGGTTCTTTATAATCGATCAACCTGTTTTCTCTCATATTTTTCTCTTCTCTCTGCCTGCCCGTGTGACAAATGCTAGCGTTTCATTTACTGCATATACTTACTTTTCTGCGAATACCTTTTCATATTTTTGTGTTTTTCTTTCCTTTCTTCTTATTTAATATTTCCTTCTTCTAACTCATGATTTCCTTAATCTGTAACTCATTTCTTTCTACCCATGTTGTTCTAATCTCTTTTGGTTTAAAATTTTTGCTGTCATAATTGTCTCGTATCGTATCGTTGTTCAACTGTTTTTAAGCGCGAGCGAGTAATGCTGCGCTTCAACATCTTTGTATTTTCCTTGTTCTTGTTCTTGGACGATTTATCTTTTCGTTAGAGACACTTCTTTGTTCAGTAATGCTCGGTTATTTTCAGACACTTCTTTTTTTTCAGTGATCGGACGTGACTTTCATTTTATCACATTTCTGATAATGAATCTGGAAAAGTAGATGACGACAAAAAGGTAAAACCTCCTACAATTGAATAAGCGAGAACATTTACAAACTTACTATGGAGAAATTGGTGATTGGTGACTTAAATTTTGATGCCAAAGAGCAGAACATTTTGTCAAAATTCCTGAATGATTGTCAATTAGAACAGATTTTGGATGAACCTACACATGAGGCTGGTAGACAACTTGATCACATCTACATCTCTACTAGTCTGAGTGAAACCATAGAAGTTAAAGTTGTGTTCAGATATTACAGTGATCATGCAGCAATCATGATCATGTGTTACAGTGATCATGCAGCAAATAAAAATTGAATTTTGATAAAAACGTTGCACACTGAGTTGATTTGCACTTCATTATACATTTCTTTTTAAAAATTGATCTTCTTTGACACTTTTGCATGTACAAATAAAATAATACGCTCGCGCTTATAGACTGAAGGTTTTTCAGTCTTGTTTGTATGTACAGTTTGTGTTTTGTGTCACTTTGTAGCACATAACATCCTACTTCTTTGAGTTTACTCCTTATACTATATATATATATATATATATATATACCATTCTTTAGTAATTTTTAAACCTTAACCACACGAAACTTTCTTTCTTTCTCGGATAATTAAGCTAAAGGATTGTAATTCGCTCGCATTGATTGAAATTTTCGCAGTATATGTGCAATACTCATAAGGGTTATTTTCCGAAGCTAAGGCAGTCTTGGTGCAGCAGAGATCAGGGAAATAGAGTTTGATGCACTTTTAGCAACTATACCAAGAGCTCCTATTACAAATGGAGTCGTGGTTGCTCTGAGCTTCCACATCTATGTATTTACGTAACTCTTTAAAGACCCTGAGACGTATTAAAATCACTTGGGCCAGCCATCAACCCTCTTTAGATACTTCGTCGCTGCAAGAATTGAACAGCCAGACATTACATGGTCCATCGCTTAAATATGCTTATCAGACACCCTGCATGTAGAATCATTACTATTCTTTAGTACATTTGCTGGATAGTTTCTAGTACGAAGGTTTTGGTCATGTGCGGCAATAACAAAGCATTCAGTTTCCAGTTTTAGTCCCGAGGAGGCTAACCACTCATGAGTTAAGTTGCTATCGACTTCAGAATCCCTTCCTATATTCGGGTATTTACCATGTACAGAATTATTCTTCCAATCATCAGCAAGTTTGGTTGTACCTTGAATTTTTGTCTGCGTCTTGATGCCCTATGCTTTTTCACTTGGACTTTCAAGGCCTTTTGCAAGACCAGGAGTCCGATCAAACTCTGAGAGGTACTTTCAGGCATCACTTGAGACTGAATACATGGTTTTGCATTATTCGTGTTTGTTGACAAACTTGAGGGGCATTCAGTCATTAGAGTTGTTCAGAGAGGTATTCATTCCTATCAGTGATGCTTTTAATAATAATTCTAATTGAATGAGTCCCCTTCTTCCTTCTTTGCGGGGTATGTAGACTCTGTTTACATCAGCCACCTTAGGATGGCGCATTCGATGGATGGTAAGAAGTTTCCTTATTTTAGAATCAACTTTTCTTATTTCTGCCATAGACCAACTTATGATTGTGTAACTACAATGTTACAGTTGGGATTCCCGAAGAGTTTCTGGCATTAGACTCACTTTTCAAAATAGACCTTACACGTCGAAAGCACTCTTATCTGATCTTTTCTCTCGTCGCTGAGTGTTAAATACCATCACCCAACATCCAATCTAAAATTTTTACTTTTAACCAGCTTTCCCCGGACAAATGTATCTTTAGCACATTTATCACGCCCCAAATCCATTCTAATCTCATTACCAAACTGCTTGCCTACTCTTAACTGTCCTTGCAGATTTTAGCAAAGAGTTTAAGGTCAACCATGTGGCTCATTACTTTACTGTATATTTTGAATCCATAAACAGTGTCGTTGGAAAGCTATACCAAGCGGGAAAAGTGCCATGCAGAATAAGGTTTTTGGAAATGTTTATGAACTGACATATGAAGTATCTTAGAGGACACAGAAAGTTCAACTTACACTAGCAACCAATCTAAAGTTAAACAATAATCGTTAGTCATCATTTTGGTCAGTTTAAAAAATGCTTTCGGGGAACTATGTCATAATTTAATCCAAAATTTCACCATTTTCTATCCGGAATCGAAATGCTCATCATGAAAATATATAATGACTAAATTAAAGTGATGACAAGTGAAATAACGCCTGAATGAAAAATGTAAATTTCATGAAAAAATAACAAAGGAATGACATTCTATTTTTAGAATTATTATAAATCATAATATATTTTCGCCGGAATTTTTCGCTTGATAACTGACCATGAATGAAAACACAAGCATAAAATAATAACCTGTAAACTCAAGGTAGCAGGTCTGGTTAATCAATTAATAGTGTATATAGTCAAGCAAAATTTAGCAAATAATTTACTGTCAATCGTAAAAACACACCACTGCAATTGTTCATCCATTTCATTACAGATACACTGCCCGATTCAGTTTTCTAGAAATACTTAAAATCACCGATTATTTTGCTGTTTACAAAATGATATTTTCGGTAAAAAGCACAACAGAAATGGGCAATTTTCTTGGAAGCCATATATCATTTGAAAAACAAACAACAGCAATAAAGTAATTGAAAAATGTTAAACCTACCTGAATAAATAACGTGCTTCATTGCATCTATATATTGGACAAACCGTTGCTCAAATAACCATATTTGGAGCTTCAAAGCATACCGGTGAGGTTCCTCGTAAAATTTAGCAAGGTATGGATTCTGTGTTGCAGGCTCATGATAAACCTATGTTGGTAGAATACAAATTGAGGGAGTAATATTTAAATGCATTTTTCTATTTTATCAAATATATTAATTATAGAGTTTACAATAAATTTTTTTCCCCCAAGAATGGCGTAAATTTTATCTTTTCTAAATAAATAATTTTGAAAATGAAAAAAGATGAGGCATGGATTGTATCACTGGCAAAAGAAAAAAATTTCATTTTGTCTTGTTCTAAAAGTATTGTCAAGTATTAAACTCTAATCCATTTTACAATATCATTTCAATAATCATTATCATCATAATCATTACCATCATCATCACTATCATTATTGCCACTCACATTATCACTATCATCACAGTAATCAACATCCTCACCTGTTCACATGTAATACGCAGAATTAGCGAAATGCACGTTTGTGGTACTGTTTACAGGTAGGACCCAGAATTAGCGAAATGGACGTTTGTAGTATTGACACAAGTAAGACTCAGAATTACCAAAATGCACGTTTATTGTATTGTTCACAAGTAAGGCCCAGAATTAGAGAAATGCACGTTTGTAGTATTGTTTACATGTAGGACCCAGAATTAGCGAAATGCACGCTTGAACTATTGTTCACAAGTAAGACCCAGAATAAGCGAAATGCACGTTTGTAGTAATTGTTCACAAGTAAGGCCCAGAATTAGCGAAATGCAAGTTTGTAGTATTGTTCACAAGTACGACCCAGAATTAGCGAAATGCAAGTTTGTAGTATTGTTCACAAGTAAGACCCAGAATTAGCGAAATGCAATTTTGTAGTATTGTTTACGTGTAAGACGCAGAAATAGCGAAATGCACGTTTGTAGTATTGTTTACATGTAGGAACCAGAATTAGCGAAATCCACCTTTTTGGTATTGTTCACAAGTAAGACCCAGAATTAGCGAAATGCACGTTTGTAGTATTGTTCACAAGTAAGGCTCAGAATTAGCGAAATGCAATTTTGTAGTATTGTTCACAAGTAAGGCTCAGAATTAGCGAAATGCAAGTTTGTAGTATTGTTCACAAGTAAGACCCAGAATTAGCGAAATGCAAGTTTCTAGTATTGTTTACATGTAAGACCCAGAATTAGAGAAATGCACGTTTGTAGTATTGTTCACAACTAAGACCCAGAATTAGCGAAATGCAAGTTTATAGTATTGTTTACATGTAGGACCCAGAACTAGCGAAATGCACGCTTGTAGTATTATTCACAACTAAGACCCAGAATTAGCGAAATGCAAGATTCTGGTATTGTTCACAAGTAAGACTCAGAATTAGCGAAATGTAATTTTGTAGTATTGTTTACGTGTAAGACGCAGAATTAGCGAAATGCAAGTTTGTAGTATTGTTTACATGTAGGAACCAGAATTAGCAAAATGCACGCTTGTAGTATTTTTTACAAGTAAGACCCAGAATTAGCGAAATAAAATACTGTAGTATTGTTTACGTGTAAGACGCAGAATTAGAGAAATGCACGTTTGTAGTATTGTTTACATGTAGGACCCAGAATTAGCGAAATGCACGCTTGAACTATTGTTCACAAGTAAGACCCAGAATAAGCGAAATGCACGTTTGTAGTAATTGTTCACAAGTAAGGCCCAGAATTAGCGAAATGCAAGTTTGTAGTATTGTTCACAAGTACGACCCAGAATTAGCGAAATGCAAGTTTGTAGTATTGTTCACAAGTAAGACCCAGAATTAGCGAAATGCAATTTTGTAGTATTGTTTACGTGTAAGACGCAGAAATAGCGAAATGCACGTTTGTAGTATTGTTCACAAGTAAGACGTAGAATTAGCGAAATGCAAGTTTGTAGTATTGTTTACATGTAGGACCCAGAACTAGCGAAATGCACGCTTGTAGTATTATTCACAACTAAGACCCAGAATTAGCGAAATGCAAGATTCTGGTATTGTTCACAAGTAAGACTCAGAATTAGCGAAATGTAATTTTGTAGTATTGTTTACGTGTAAGACGCAGAATTAGCGAAATGCAAGTTTGTAGTATTGTTTACATGTAGGAACCAGAATTAGCAAAATGCACGCTTGTAGTATTGTTCACAAGTAAGACCCAGAATTAGCGAAATAAAATACTGTAGTATTGTTTACGTGTAAGACGCAGAATTAGAGAAATGCACGTTTGTAGTATTGTTCACAACTAAGACCCAGAATTAGCGAAATGCAAGTTTGTAGTATTGTTTACATGTAGGACCCAGAATTAGCGAAATGCAAGTTTCTAGTATTGTTTACATGAAGGACCCACAATTAGCGAAATGCAAGATTCTGGTATTGTTCACAAGTAAGACCCAGAATTACCGAAATGCAATTTTGTAGTATTGTTTACGTGTAAGACGCAGAAATAGCGAAATGCACGCTTGTAGTATTGTTCACACGTAACACCCAGAATTAGCGAAATGCAAGTTTGTAGTATTGTTTACATGTCAGACCCTGAATTAGCGAAATGCACGCTTGTAGTATAGTTTACATGTCAGACCCAGAATTAGCGAAATGCACGCTTGTAGTATTGTTCACAAGTAAGATGCAGAATTAGCGAAATGCAAGTTTGTACTATTGTTTACAGGTAAGACGCAGAATTAGCGAAATGCAAGTTTGTAGTATTGTTCACAAGTAAGACCCAGAATTAGCGAAATGCAAGTTTGTATTATTGTTTACGTGTAAGACGCAGAATTAGCGAAATGCACGCTTGTAGTATTGTTCACAAGTAAGATGCAGAATTAGCGAAATGCAAGTTTGTAGTATTGTTTACATGTAAGACGCAGAATTAGCGAAATGCAAGTTCTTACTATTGTTCACAAGTAAGACCCAGAATTAGCGAAATGCAAATTTGTAGTATTGTTCACAAGTAAGACCCAGAATTAGCGAAATGCAATTTTGTAGTATTGTTTACGTGTAAGACGCAGAATTAGCGAAATGCACGCTTGTAGTATTGTTCACAAGTAAGATGCAGAATTAGCGAAATGCAAGTTTGTAGTATTGTTTACATGTAAGACGCAGAATTAGCGAAATGCTAGTTCTTACTATTGTTCACAAGTAAGACCCAGAATTAGCGAAATGTAATTTTGTAGTATTGTTTACATGTAAGACGCAGAATTAGCGAAATGCACGCTTGTAGTATTGTTCACAAGTAAGATGCAGAATTAGCGAAATGCAAGTTTGTAGTATTGTTTACATGTAAGACGCAGAATTAGCGAAATGCTAGTTCTTACTATTGTTCACAAGTAAGACCCAGAATTAGCGAAATGCATATTTGTAGTATTGTTCACAAGTAAGACCCAGAATTAGCGAAATGCAATTTTGTAGTATTGGTTGCATGTAAGACGCAGAATTAGCGAAATGCACGCTTGTAGTATTGTTCGCAAGTAAGACGCAGAATTAGCGAAATGCAAGTTTGTAGTATTGTTTACATGTAAGTCGCAGAATTAGCGAAATGCAAGTTTTTAGTATTGTTTACGTGTAAGACGCAGGCTGAGCGAAATGCCAAATTGTAGCACTGTTTCGATTTAAGAGGTGTTAAAAGGTATATGTATTTGTGTTTTAGTTTTATGAAATTTTTAATTATAAATTTTTAAGGTAGTAATAGCAAATCAATGAATATGTATTAGTGCAAATAATATTATTGTTATGTTTTAATTTTCCTTAAAGTGCGTGAAGTTTGAGAACTATGTAACACCGGGCTATTACTCATAACCTAGGGTATAAGGTCGTTCATATATGCTTGAAATGTTGATGGATTTTTCTTTTTTTATTTATTAAAGTACATATGGAAGGCTAAATATTGCTATGTCTAAAATAATTAACAACAGGTAAAACTATATAGAAATTAAAAAAAAAAAAATGAAGTGAGTTTTAAAAATTCTATAAAGAAAGTGTCTTTGTGAGGATGTGTGCTGTACTATTTAAGACTATTTTCTAGAATTCTGCCAACTGAACATTTCTTGGTATTAGGTTAACATATTTATGCATCCTTTTTTCACCATACCAAGGACTCCAACGATTACTGGAACTGTCTTCGTTCTCACGTTCCACATTCGGCTTATTTCGATTTCTTTATCTTTGTATTTGCTGTGGAGGCCAATAGTGGATCTTTTGTATGCAAGCTCTCATTGGGCTTGACCTCTACCTCATTCTTCTCTGGGTGCGTACAAGCGATCGATATCAGCGTTTGGATGGTGCATATTATTGACTTACTTTGACTTACTTGACTTAATTGCGTAACCCTCCTTGGGTCTTTGCACATTCTTTCTTTACATATTCCTTCCAGGTGGCACGATCTTTCGCCTTGCGTTCAGCAGTCAGGATCGGAATTCTGAGATCATCTCGGATTTGGTCTGCCCAACGCTTTTTTGGTCTCCCTCTACTTCTTTTTCCTCCAAAATCTTCTTTGAATGCTCTTTTCACAAAGCTACCATCTCCTCTTCGATTCACATGTCCGAACCAAGTAAGCCTTTTTTTCTTGATGAGAGTTAGTATATCATCCTTCATGTTTAGAAGCCTTCTTATGTCTGATAGACGACACCTGTCCCTCCTTGTTTTTCCAACCATTGCTCTCAGGCAGTCATTTTCAAATACTTCCAATCTACGTGCATCTTCCGATTTTAACGTCCACGTTTCTGAGGCATATATAGCGATTGGGACAATCAATGCACTGTAAAGCCGACTTTTGATACAGTTTGGTATTTCTTTTCTGGACCATACGTTCTTTTTAAGTNCCCCTCTACTTCTTTTTCCTCCAAAATCTTCTTTGAATGCTCTTTTCACAAAGCTACCATCTCCTCTTCGATTCACATGTCCGAACCAAGTAAGCCTTTTTTTCTTGATGAGAGTTAGTATATCATCCTTCATGTTTAGAAGCCTTCTTATGTCTGATAGACGACACCTGTCCCTCCTTGTTTTTCCAACCATTGCTCTCAGGCAGTCATTTTCAAATACTTCCAATCTACGTGCATCTTCCGATTTTAACGTCCACGTTTCTGAGGCATATATAGCGATTGGGACAATCAATGCACTGTAATTATACGTTGTTAGAATTTTACATATTTTGATGTCTAGTTTTTTAACCTCACTAAGATTCACGTTAATGATATTATAACTAACCAATGACCGGAAAAGCCAATGTATTTATAGCTCTAATCCTGTTTTTCAAGTTCAACTCGCTTTGAAAAATGGCCCTAGTCCTTCTTGCAAGCTCTTTCTTCAGTTTCTCTTTCATATCTGCATATTGAATACCGTTAGATTCATTTACACCAAAGTATTTGTACACTTCTTTCTGTTACAAGTCCTTGATATCGAGCTGAACATTCACAGATTTAATGAGTCTACCTTTTATGAAAGTAGCTTTTGCACGTTTACTAAGACCAAATTCCATACCAATGTCATCACTCACCCCTTTTTCAATTTTCAAAAGCATTTCAAGTTCACGATCATTTTTTCTGTAAAGTTTCAGATCATCAATATAAAATAAAAGAGAGATCTTATCATTACCAATCTTATATCAATAATGTGAGGAATTTAGTTCTAAAGACAGTGGAATGAGTGAAATATGAAAAAGGAGGGAAGAGAGTGAATCAACTTGAAAGATTCCTCGTCTAATGTGGAGATCGTTGCATAAAATCGTACCTTTTTCATAAAATTGGTCCATCCTTGTTTACCAAGGAGTCATATTAAACTTCAAAAAATCAATGATAACCGAGGAGAGTTTGAAAAGATAAAGTGATTGCAGAATCCAATTGTGCGGAACGTTATTAAATGCCTTTTTATAGTCAATCCAGGCACAACTCATGTTTCTTTTCCCAGTATTACAATTTTCAACGATCATTTTGTTTATTAATAATTGACCTTTACGGCTGTATGATCCTCTTCTGCACCCTTTTTGTTTTAAACGCCATAGATTGTTTTCTTCCAGATGTTTGTAGGTTCTGTCAGTAAGTACTGAAGTAAATAATATGTATGTTGTGGAAAGACAAGTTATTGACCTATAGCTTTGGGGATCCTCAGTCTCACTACTTTTAGCAAGCTATTTTTGTTTAAAAGGTCTTTGCACACGCGTAGGCAATAGTATAAAGCTCAGTCATGTTTAGCTCAACCTCTTTGCTAAAATCTACTAAGGCCAAGTTTCCCATAACTACATATTTCTCCTGTGACTTTTTCGATGTTATTTTTTGCTAGACTGTCGCGTTCTTTCATATCCACAGATTCAAATTCTACAATGTTAGATATTAGTTGGGCTTTAAACTGAGCATACTTGACACCGTCAACTTCCCTTCTCCTGTGTTTAATACAGGTTCAGAGTCTTCGTTTGGACTGCGTGGACCAGCAACATTTACAGTTTCATATCTAAAATCACGGTCCCCAAATATCCTTGGTTTACTTCATCGTCAGAACCTTCTTCAAGCAGATTTTTTTCTCGCGCTTCATTCTCTTTTTCTAACGCATTGAAAACTCAAATATCTTCTTTTACTTTTTCCTTGACTTCTCTAACCCAAATTCAGTTAGCCTCTTATTATTCATACTATCTCGCCTAACGTTAGCTAATCTATTTGCGTCTAAATAAGTTCTTACATTCTGGTTTCGTTTTCCATATACTGAAAGTGTTTTCAGTGTGGCTTCCTGCCGGTTTCTCCAGTGACATAAAAAATGCATACATAACTTTCTTCCATTGTCGTCTTCTTTTCCTTTCTTGTTTGATGATGTTTCACTGGATAGGCCACCTGGTAGGTTTCCCTGTGCTTGTTGAACATCAGAGTTTTCATTTCTTTAATTTTGAAAGGTTACCGAATCTGTCGCAAATTATTCGATCCCAAGCTGGTTCAGCTCCCTTGGGGAACGCGTCCCTTGTTTACCCACGCGACGGACGGTGTGGTATGTATTTTGACTTCTAGTTTTCATGATTTCTAAATAATGCTCTTCAGCTTTCCTGCCAAGGGGCTGGCTATTCCCTGCCAGATGCTAATTGGAATTTCAAGTCCACGCGGAATGAGACAGACTAAACTCCGCTGGATACCAATACGGTACTTCAAGGTATCCGTGTAGGCTGACAGGTGCTACACCTTGTCCAAGGGTGATATGTAGGTAGTTGTGGCAAAGGGTAACCATATTCACCCACGTCTACACTCAACAACCTGATCCAGTTTCATGTCAATACCCAGGACAACTATTATTATTATCTCTAATTTGTCTTTGCATTTCTTTTTTCTTAGCCATTAGCGCCGAATCTAATCCTGGTTCTTGGGCTCTAATGGGCAGTCATCATCTATTTAATTGATAATACTTTTCGTAGAATGTGGGCAGATCCTAGTAGAGCAATCTTTTGCAATTCGGTAACTTTGATGTTTCCAGGAACTTTGCTGATTTGCTTGTCAGTGCCTTTCTTGATTACTCCTAGTACTCCGACCACAACTGGTACAGTTAATGTCTTCATTCCCCACATTCTTGTAATCTCAATTTCCATATATTTATACTTGGAGAGTTTCTCTGCTACTTTAACGGATTTATTCCGATCAAAAGGTACTATATATCAATTAACATACATGTTTTTTCTTTCTTTTTGTTAATAATAATATCAGGTTTGTTGGCTTTGATGGTTCTATCAGTGTGGACTTGTACATCCCAGAGAATGGTAACTTCTTCGTTTTCTGTAACTGTTTCTGGATGGTGCTCATACCACTTGTCGGTTCTTTTGATGTCGTAATACTGTAAGATCTTCCAGTGCATGTATGCATTGTTATGCCTTTTGATATATTCTGTCTTGGATAACTCGGGGCATCAATCTAAAATATGGTCGATAGTTTCGTCGTATTTGTTACATAATCGGCAGAGTGGCTGTGTTCCGTCTTTGACGATTCTATGATGGTACAATCGGGTGGCTAAACTTTGGTCTTTGGGCTGCAATTATAAGCCCTTCAGTTTTCGCTCTTAGACTTGTCCCTTTCAGCCAGTCGTTTGTTTGCTTATAGTCAACATCAGCTTCTTTGATTCTTCATAGATGCTGCCCGTGCACGGCTTTACTTACCCATTTCTTCATAATTTTGTCTTGGGCTTTAGTTTTCCCATGTTGTTTCACTCTTTTTGTGAGCTTAGTTACTGACTCGTTCTTCTTTTCCGCAATCTCATTCATTTGTTTAAATTTGGCAGCAAAACTCTTCATCGCGTAAGACTTCTTTCTATCTTCGTGTTGGCTTACTAACTTAAGGAATGGATTATCATATTTCCCTAAATAAGTTGGCAGGCCAATTCTTGTTGTCTTGTAAGTTCTTCCAACTTGAATCAATTCTCTACCACCAGATGATCTTGGTAAATGGTACATTCGGTCTATATCTGATTTTGGATGATGCATTCGTTCTTTAGTAAGAAGCTTTCTCGTTTTTCTGTCCAGATTCTTTATATATTCAGCTGTCCAGTTGACGATATTAAAGCTGTAAGCTACGACTGGTATAGTGTTAATCGCTTTGAGCTTGTTGATGGCATTTAATTCACTTTTAAGGATAGGTCTTATTCTTCTATAATACTCTCTTCGGATCTTTTTCTTCATTTCCGAGTGTTGAATCCCATCACCTTCATTTATTCCAAGGTATTTATAAGTTCCTTCTTGGTCCAAATCCTTTATGGTAGTATCTGGATTGAGAACGGTGTTGGATGTTTTCGTTAGTTTCCCTTCGATGAAAGTTGCTTTGGCGCATTTTTCCAGTCCAAATTCCATCTTTTTATCATCACTGAATGTTTTCACGATGTCTAGCAGTTTCTTGAGTTGTTCATCATTCATAGCGTCTGCCTTCAGGTCATCCATGTAAAAAGGGTGATTGATTTTTCTTTTGGTTATCTCATAGCCATGCTCTGTGTTGTTCAGCATCGTGCTCAATGGTGCTGGAGCAAGACAAAAAAGGAGAGGAGATAGTGAATCTCCTTGAAATATGCTATTGATGTTAATTCTTCTCGATTTCATGGTTCCATTGTTGTGGTTGAGATGAAGGGTTGTTTTTCCATTTCGTCATACTTATACTTACGAAATTGACTACTGCTAGGTTTATTTTGAACATCTTCAGGCACTCAACAATCCTGGAGTGTGGTACACTATCGAATGCTTTCTTATAATCAATCCAAGCTGATGATAAGCTTCTTTTATTTCTCTGGCAGTTTTCTATGATAATCTTATTTATCAGTAGTTGGTCTTTACATCCGTAACTTCCTCTTTTACATCCTTTCTGTTCAGTTGGTAGCAGCTTATTCCCTTCAAGAAGTGTATACATTCTCTCCGTGAGGATGGATGTTAAAGATTTTGTACATTGTTGGTAAGCAAGTAATTGGGCGATAGTTCTTCGGATTTTTGGTTTATTCGGTTTTAGGAAGTAGATAAGTTAAACCTTCAGTCAGGAAATCCGGTGCTTTTTCTGGGTGTTTTAAGATGTCATTATGGGCTGTAGTTAACTTGTCATGTACGCTGGAGATGTTCTTGAGTTAAAAATTGGCTTTTCCATCGTTTTCTGGTACTTTCCGGTTGCTAGATTTCGTAATTGCAAGTACAGCTTCTTCTTTTGTGATGTCTATCCATTTTTGTTGTTCTTGATTTTAGAACATTTTTTCTTGATCTTTGATCCATAAGGCTTCGCTATTATGGGCTTTGATGTCTTCCCAAATTTGACTCCAAAATTCTTCAACATTCTGCATTTCTGGTGGATCACTGACCTCGATTGACCTCTTTCCAAGTTCACGTTAAAACCTCTTTGTGTCTTATTTAAAGGTCTTGTTTTGCCTGTAAAATTTGCTTCGTTTTTCAGATCTCCGTCTTCTCTGAGCTTTTGCTTGTATTTGCTGTTTAATTATTTCTTTTACTTCAGTAAGGTTTTGGTTTCTTCGGACATTCCTTCACTCGGGAGCCTTTTTCTAGTTCAGAGAGGATGGATAATTCCTTTCTCTTAGTTTCAATAAATTTCTAAGTCTTCAGTTTCCAGGCAGGTGGTTTTCTCTTCCTGGTGGTAGTCATTTTTCGAGGTTTGAGACCAAGCTCATCGGTGATGACAGCTGCAGCTGCATAAATTAGTTGGTTGAGTTCAGTTAGCCTAAAACCGGCATTCGAGAGCTTAATCTGATCGATTGCATTATTCACTGGTTGAATTATCTTCGCTTTTTGGTCATTTTTTATCTTAGGTATCAGAGACCGTTCAGGCATATCTTCTTCTTTAAGTACTTCCCACTTTCTCAAGATGTTGTCTTTCATCTCAGTTATCACTTCTTCATCTTCAATAACATTTTTTTCATTGGAATTATTTTTTACATCAACAATAGCCTCAGCATTATCGCCTATAGCTGGGATACCCGGATCAGGTTCGTTGTTCCTTGGGTTTGGTTCCTCGTGCTTTTTTTCAGGTATTTGTAGATTTTCCCTTACTTTATCTTCAATCACTTCAAGTTCATCATTAGATAGCCTACTATTTCTTTCTATATCTCTTCTAACCGCCGCTAGTTTCTTAGCATCCAAATAGCTTCTCTCTGTATGGTGCAGGGTTCTCCCGATGGTGTATATCGCTTTGGTTGTAGCTGTTTTTCTAGGATCTAATTTGGCTGGGTAATATGATTCCATGTTTTCTTTGTATTCTTCCCGTGACCATTTTTGTTTAGTTCCTTAAGGGGGATTTTTCATGTTTGCATTTAGAAGGCATCTTTGAGCGGTGGACTCTTCGTGGAAATCTTCTTATACATTTAATTCGGGAATGTTTCATCCAGTAGCTGATTTTCCGACCTCCTCCTGGTTGCCCGCTGAGGGACGCGCCCCTTGGTAAACCGCGCGGCGTGCGATGCGGGATGAAATTATTTTGGGTGTCTTTTTCATAATGATATTAAAAGGTATGGCTAAGTTTGCCTCCCCAGTAGCCTAGTTCCACTCATCCGCCTTCACCATTATAAAAGACATTTTCTTCCTTTGTTGACAAGGCCGTTGGATTTACTGTTTAACCCAACAGTTAGGACCCTTTCTGGGTACTGACAGCTGGGTAGGCTGTGCCCGGCGATTTGGATTCACAGTTCCCTTCTCCTAGCCTTTCCCAACCCTTGGTTGGGAATGGCTAGGAGGGGATGCATTTTAACGTTATACCCAGGACGGTTATTATTACTATCATCATGAAGCATTTCTTTACGTATGAGTTTCAGTACAACTACCTACCGGGTCACCCCAGTGACCTGGGGCAGATAAAGATCCTATGGGGCATGACATGAACAAAAAAGGGACGATTGACACATTACAAAGAGTATAAAATAATTATGACAAGGAAGTAAAAACATCGTTGGCACGAAAATTAAAAGATGATTGTCATATTACTGCAAAATATGAAAGGTATAAAAATTTGTAAAAAGGCTGTATGAAAAGGCTGTATGAAAAGGCTGTATCAAATTGACAATGCTTTTCGAAGAATATGAGCAGTGCCTGTGAAGACAATTTTCTGGAGGTCTTGTACTCTATACTTTCCAGGTATTTTGTCTATATGTTTTTCAGTCCCCTTCTTGTACTCTATACTTCCCTAGTGCCCCAACAATGACCGGAACTGTTCTAGCTTTGACGTTCCACATTTTTCTATTTCCTAGGTCTTTATACTTGCTTAATTTTTCGAATTCCTTAACTGAAATGTTTTTATCACTTGGCACACTCGTGTCAATTAATGTACACATTTTGTTTTTCCTATCTTTAATTATGATGTCAGGACGGTTGGTTTGAATCGTCCAGTCAGTGTTGATCGGAAAGTTCCACAGAATAGTAGCATTTTCTCCTTCCGTGACTGCTAGTGGATGGTGTTCATACCAGTAGGGGTTGGTTTCAATACTACAGTGTTTGCATATACCCCATTGAAGATACTGCCCAACACGGTCGTGGCGTTTGACATACTCATTTGGAGCAAGTACAGGACATCCAGACACAAGGTGGTCTATTGTTTCCGTGTGCTGGTCACAGAACCAGCACTCAAGGTCAGCTCCATTCTTCAGTATGTTTGCTTGGTAATTTTGGGTAAATAAGCTTTGGTCTTGTGCTGNTTTTCCTATCTTTAATTATGATGTCAGGACGGTTGGTTTGAATCGTCCAGTCAGTGTTGATCGGAAAGTTCCACAGAATAGTAGCATTTTCTCCTTCCGTGACTGCTAGTGGATGGTGTTCATACCAGTAGGGGTTGGTTTCAATACTACAGTGTTTGCATATACCCCATTGAAGATACTGCCCAACACGGTCGTGGCGTTTGACATACTCATTTGGAGCAAGTACAGGACATCCAGACACAAGGTGGTCTATTGTTTCCGTGTGCTGGTCACAGAACCGGCACTCAAGGTCAGCTCCATTCTTCAGTATGTTTGCTTGGTAATTTTGGGTAAATAAGCTTTGGTCTTGTGCTGTGATGATGAAGCCTTCTGTCTCTCCCTTAAGTCCTGCACTCCTCAGCCATTGATGGGTTGCATATTGATCTACATCAGCGTCTTGGCTTCGGAGAGCATGCTGCCCATGCAGAGCTTTCTGACTCCAATGATCGGCAAGCTGTTTCTGTGCTTCCCTTTTAGCATTCATTTTAACATCTGTTTAACTTCTGCTGTTGGGCGAGCCCATAACAAATAGCCAGGGACCAACAGGTTTCTTTCACATTTCACATGTCAAGTACCTTTCGGAGGATTATAGCTGTTCTCAACAAGGCAGATTTTTGAACTAGTGCAATATTTACATGGATCCCTAGTTTCCACTATTCAATCTTCAAATTTCTTAGAAATACTACCCAGTGAACCAACGACTTGAACCTTTTTCATACCCCAAATTCTTCCAAGCTCTAATTTCAAGTCGTGATATCCCTTTATTTTATCCTTTTCTTTTTCAAAGACTCTACTATCAAAGGGGCATGCGATATCAATGTGAGTGCAGTGCTTTTCTTTCTTGTTTACAACAACAATATCCGTCCACCTTGCCTTCATTTCGCTATCACATCGGATACTCATATCCCAAAGAATTTTCCATGCATTGTTCTCAACAGATCCTTCTGGACGGTGATTGTACCACTTTTCTTGTCCGTCTAAACCATATTTTTCACAAAGTTTCCCATGTATCAATTTCGCCACATTGTCATGACGTCTCTTATATTCTCGCTGGGCTAGTGTGGTGCATTCAGTAATTACATGTTCGACTATTTCTCCCTTTTTATCACACATTCTGCATACAGGAGTCTCAGTACTCTTTTCGATGTTGTATTTGACATAGTTCATCCTTACTGCTTCTTCTGCTGCAGCATACAACAGCGCTTCAGTTTGAACCTTCACATCTCCATGTACTAACCATTTCCAGATATTCTTTTGGTCAACTACGTCCGGTAATTGCTTCAGAAACTGGTCACACATCACTTTTTCACCCCACATAGCTTTTAACTGTTCTCTCTGTTCTCTTTTAAATTCACTTTTTGATTTAGTCCCTTCCGTCTTGATTGTCCAAGCTCTTTTCACACCTTTTAACAGTTTTTCAGTAGAGTTCTTTACATATAGACAAAGGCAATTTTCTTCCCCTTTAATAGACATTTCCACACCCATCAACCCCCGGCCTCCTTCTCTTCTTTTAAGATACAATTTGTCTATATCACTTTTAGGGTGAAAGGCGCCATACATAGTCATGCTTTTCCTTGTTTTTCTGTTTACGTTTCATTGCTTTTCCAATCAATATTACCTGATCGATATCTCACTAAAGCAACTGCCCATATATTTATTGCATTAATTTTATTCTTCCCATTCAGTTTTGATTTAAGCATCAACCTACGTCTCCTCGTGATATTCGTTGGTAACTTTCTTTTTCATTTCACTTTCCTTGATCCTATTCAATTCTGGTATTCCAAGATATGTATAGCCTTTATCATCTACTTCTTTCATCATCTCTTTATTTGAAAGCTGAATTCCATCGTATTTAAAAAGTTTTCATCGTTTGAGAATCACAATTCCACATTTTTTTTAAACAAAGACCGTGTTTGCAAGAAAATCAATTTGATATTCACTTTTTCCGTAGAGTTCAAGATCATCTATAAAGAGAAGGTTATTCAACTTGAATTCCTTTTCTCCCAACTCATAAAATGCAGTAACCTTTCTAAGCAGAAGAGAAAGAGGTATCATGCTTATAATAAATAATAAGGGAGAAAGGCTAGCTCCTTGAAAGATTCCTCTATTTACATCTACATCACATAGTTCCTCTCCATTGGAAACGAGTAAGAGCCTCCACTGTTTCATGCTTCTTTTTAGAAACTGTCGAACATTTTTAGCTATCCCAAACATTTCCAGGCATTCGTTTATACAGCTATGGGGAATCGAGTCATAAGCCTTTTTGTAATCGCTCCACCCCATACCTAGATTCGTATTTCTCTTCTTGCAACCTTTGAAGACAGTTTTGTCAATCAACAACTGATCTTTGGTACCACGACTACCATTTTTGTTCTTCAGGAAAAATATTTAGTTATCTAAGTACAAGTAAATATGTTCAGCTATCATTCTCGTCAACAACTTCCACATTAAGGGAAGGCACGTAAAAGGACGAAAGTTGTCAACAGCTTTTCCATTTGCAGCATCTTTTGGCACAAAACAGGGGGCTTCCAGCCGTTCTATCAATGTGATACTTCACATAATTTGTCCTGATTGATTTATTATTATTATTATTATTATTATTATTATTATTAATATTATTATTTTTATTTTTATTATTATTATTATTATTAAACAGTATTATTGCTATTTATTATTATTATTGTCAATACATTATTGTCTTTATTTTCATCTATTATTATACTATCATCGTTATCATCTCCAATTTTTCTTTGCATTTCTTTTTTCTTGACCATAAGCGCCTGATCCAATGCAGGTTCTTGGGCTCTAATGGGTAGTCATTATCTATTTAAATGATAATACTTTTCATAGGATGTGGGTAGATCCTAACAGAGCGATCTTTTGCGGTTCGGTAACCTTAATGTTTCCAGGAATTTTGCTGATTTGCTTGTCAATGCCTCTCTTGATTACTCCTAGTGTTTAAGTCATTAACTTTCCATTCAATCATTCTCGCGCTATATCTTATAACGGATATTGCCCTAGCGTTAAGAGCAATTATAATGTTTTTACTGTTCAGCTTTGATTTTAAGATTTTTCTTAGCCTCCTAATATATTCCATCCTTATTCCTTCTCTCATTGCACTGTCTTTTATGTTATCTGCTTCAAGTACACCGACGTATTCATCATCATCATATTCGGTTCAACGTTCGTTTTACATGCTAGCATGTGTTGGACGCTTTCTTGAAATTGACTTCCAAGTTATCCTATCCCTCACCAGGTCTCTGCTGACACCTTTTTGTTCGAGATTTAAAAAAAAAATTCGTATCCATTATCAAAATCTATTTCTCTCATTCTTTTTCCAGTAGGCATTTCTATCCCTTCACTTCTAACATGCAAGGAATAGTCTGTTTTCGTCTAGGGATTTGTACACTTCCTCTGAAACTATGCTCGTTAATTGCTTCCACATAAGAGCTAAGCAAGTTATAGGTCTATAATTTGCAACATCATTGCCTTTGGTTTCATATTTCATGATAAGATCAGTTTTTCCTTTGGTAAGACATGCAGACGTAGTACCAGTATAAATCAATCATTGAAGATAGCTACCATTAATGGATACATAGTCCTTATGTTTTTTATCCAGTGTCCTTGGATGTCATCTGGTTTGGGTGCCTTCAACTTTGCTAATTTATTAGATTGCTGTCTCAGCGTTTCCTTGTATTTCTCAGGTTTTCCTGTTTTTCAGTTTTAGCAATGTCTTTTTGACTATATTTATTCATTTGGCATTTTCGTTGTGGGCACCTTCTTTCTCCCAGATCTCCTGCTAAAACAACCTTGCTGCTTCACCCTCAAGTGCTTCATCATTGACTCAGTCAACACCCTCAAGCTTTTCAGATAGTCTCTTTTGATTATTTTGAAAAAATCTGTTCTGTCATAATTGCTCTATCCTATTGTTGTATCAATTTATTTTTTCCTTCTTGGCCATTACTTTCTGTTGTAGCTCTTCAATCACCACATTTGGGCTACTTTTTCTTAAACCATACTTTTTGTATAGCCTATCCTTTCTCTCAATATCATTTATTCCTTTATTCCTTAATTGTTGCAACTTGGATAAATCCTTATGTAAATTCTGGATCTGGTAATTTAGATGTCTCTTCCGCCATGGCACACTTTTCTTAACTATTTTTTTCTTAATTCCAAGGAGTCTTGTTACAACACAGCATGCTCCCTTCAAAATATCATTGCATTGGGAGACGTTATTGCAAACTAAATATGCTACTAAACTTTATCAATTCTAGCTGTTGTCTCTTTCAGTTTCCTTCTATCACAAAATCAGAGGTCCATATGGGTGTTCTGCTCTTCTTTGGGGAACTCTTCCTCTAGCATATTCAAAATTTCAATGTCATTATCACCTAAGGCTTGAGGATTTTCCCTGAGCATTCGTTCAATATTTTCTATTGGTGTATTGTCAGAATTTTTGTTTTCAAGGTTAAAACTATTTATCACTAATTTCTTGGTTTCTTGCATATTTCCAATCTCAATCTGCTCACATGGGTGTTCTATTTCCCTCAGGATTTCCTCCAATTCTACTTCTGACAACAATTCATTAGTCCTGATCACTCTTGCTTATCCTGCTAATTTCTGATCCATTAACTGAAATTACCCTTCTTCACTCCACAGTGCATGGATTCTCTTTCAGTAACTTTTATAATCTGGGTTTTTACAAAAACATTTCATTACAGTCTTATTTAACTCTTTTGTCCATGTAGTTTTATTTTACTCTGCTCACTGAATATTTCATGTGATGATCTGAGAAGCCTCATATCTTCCCCTGCTGGAAGTGCTCCCTGGCAAGACAAAGACCATAAATGGATTCCTGCCATTGTGGTTAAATTCCAAGCTTCCTTAACTGTCCAAGTCAGAGTTTTTCCCAGCAGTCCCACTTAGCACTGCCAAATAGTTCAGCTACATCTCCAATATGGAGCAGACAATCCATCAAGTTCACAACATCTAAAGAAGCCTACAAAGGAGATAGATTTGTGGCCATTGAAATGATGTTCAAACTTTGTGGGAGAGGTGTTGGGCAGTGAATTCTAGAATATTCAGTTCTTTCAAGAATGTTCCATTGTATTCTGGAACTTTACAGAATGTTCTATATGTGCGTTTCTATTAGATATGCTTCTAAAATGTTCCATGGTAGTTTATAAGATGGACCAATGGTCAGTTGTTTGTACTTGCATAGTTGCTGTGCAAGTCTAGAGCTGACTCACTTTCCCCTCTTCAATCAGACCACATGTGTCTGTCCTGTGGCAGAGCTTTCCATGTTCCCATTGGACTGATCAGCCACAACCGAACTCAACATATCTTGTAATATTCCCTGTAAATATGATGCCATGGTCATTGTAGGGAATGATGGGTGAACAACAAGAACAAGAAAACAAGTTGCTCTCAATCTTTGTGATTATGTGTGATTTTGTTCTTTCTGTTTCTTTGTAGCATCATTTCTGGGAATCAAGCATTGTTCTTTGTTCAAAGACATAACAGTGGTAATTGATGAAACTTAACAAGCAAGGAGCTAGTCATAAATGTTAGCTAGTGTAGTATGATGGCCCCAACTGATGTTTTATGTTCTCTGCAGTAGATCTGTTTAGCAGCCATCAACTCTTTTGTGAAGTCCAGCATTAAATGTCCATGTCCCTAAGCCTCAAATGAGGATAGGCTTTACTGCTGTCGAGAATAGGTTTCTCTTCAGTTGTCTGGGTAAATTAAACTACCAGATCTTAGCAACATCTAAGGAATTAAATTACATGAATACCACATCTGCCCAAGTCAACAAAGTCAGTCAAACAAAAAATGAGCTGAAACATGTTTGGTTGACATGTTCATTACAATAAATTTCATAGCCTCTGTTACTGAGTTACAGCAAAAGCTAACACAAACAATTGCCATGTGCACATAAGAAAAAGCAATAAATATATGATAATAAAATCATGAAAAGGAAAAACCCAATAACATCTAATAACATCTAAAAATCCACCTCTGAGGCATATGTTTTAAAAACAAGTTCAAAGCAGCAATGGTACTGCAACTTTAAGCTGGTGTTAGCATAAATGTAAAGGCAATCAGTAAAACTGTTAAAAAAGTAGTTATTAATGTATCAATATAATTTTTATGAATGAAACTGATTGCAGATTTTGCACTCTTATTATCTTTGCTCTTTTATTTTCTTTCATGGTACCCCTTTTCCTACTGCTCCTCTAAAACCCATTTTGAGAGCCTCATCTACATGGTACAGTTGGTGGCAAGCCTTGTCTGGCTGATATTATTTGCTGTCAGTCCATACTTACAAAGTCCTTTGTAATAAGAAGCAGGTGCTTTCATTACCTGTGAACTGCATGATGGTCTATCACATACCATATCTCTGGTATTAAGCCATCTCTATAAAAACCACATGATGAATCCAATCAAGGTACCAGCAAAAAGGAAAATAACAATCCATTCAATCTGCAGCTCTGATAGGTCTCACAGCTGCTGTTGGATGAAGCTGGTACATGTTTTGCAGTCACAAAGTGATACACTACACAAAAAAGCTTGGCACACCTTCCCCCTAGTGTTTATGGTCAGCATGGTTTTGTTTTTAACAATCATAGCTAGGAAGTCCATTTAAACCTCTGCGTCAGTTATGCACTTCAAATTTTTCCTTGCAATGAATTCCTGAAATTCACAAGAAAACATCAATAACATTGCAAGGGCAGTTCCTCTTTATGTTACAGCAGACTTGCATAAAAATTTGGTCTTAAAAGGGGTGCATTCAAAATCCATCTTTAATGACAAAATCCTCTGCTTAAGTTAAAGAACATTATGCTGTAAAGAATTCTAGTTTTGGAAGGTTTATCAAAGTCTCACCTTTCATCATAGCCTGCTTGCTGAAAAAATTAGGAAGAGTTGTCAAAAGGTTGTCCAAAAAGAAAGACTGGTTATCAATATTTCACTGCAGAGCTTTTATTTACCTCAGACCATGCCTTTTTGATAGAAAAACTTCCTTTACATACCTGTATCAAATAGCAAAGCAAAGTGTACCTTCATTTTGATACTTTGATGGGCAATAAAGAAACTAAGGAATGGAGTAAAAGTAAAGTTTCCACATATGAAGAAAACTCCCAAAAGTGAAATTCTCAAAAGCCAATAACAGAAATGTTATTGGCTTTTGAGAAATACGCTAAAGAAATGTTTATATAAAATTTGATGTAATACGAAATATAGCTGTTTACAAAAAATTCATTTTGTTGTTTCATAAATATTATGATATCGAAATGAATCTTTTAGGACTATCTTTTCTGTTATTCTAAGTGAAATTCTCCTGAAGTAATATCCTCCATGAGAAATTCTCTGAAGTCCATTTCCCCTGGAAATTTTCCTCTTGTGAAATTCTCTTAAAGTGAAATCCCCAAAGAGAATTTCTCTGAGGTGAATTTCCCTGGAAAATTCCTGGGATTCTTCCCCAGGATTTAAATATTAACACTATCTTGATTGCTGTCGGCAGTTTCAAAATAAAAGACACATTATTATCGTCCCATCATGACTGTAAGCTTTTTAGAAAATAAGTTGAATAGAAATTCAGATTCATTAGAGTTGTAAAACAAATACTGAGAAATGGTTAGGCTTTTTAATAAATTGTTCATCATGAAGTCATCAATGAACAAGATCATGAACTAGAACTGGAAGAGGGTAGTAAAAATTGTTCTCTTGCTAAGAGAACATGGTGATTATGCAACACTTACCATTTTATTAAGGTTTTGGATATTCCTTTTATTTCTTTAAAGTATTATTACGTAGTTGTTTGGTAAAAGTGAATAACTGAGCCTATTACATATTACCTATCAAAATATACAAGACAAATGCAGGCACTGCCACAAGAAACTTGTCTCTTACCTTGTATTGTAGAAGATGACCTAGTGTTTTGGACAAAACTGTTTTTCCTACGCCAATGTTACCTTCGATTATAACAAATTTATTCTCAATAGCCATGTCTGTATCCAAGTGTATTTTTCTTTTAATATGTAGATCACAAACTTTTCGTCCATTCCAAGAGAAACTGGGGACTTTTTCAAACTGCAATGGTGAAAAGAGTAATGCAGATCTATTGGCAGTTGAAGTAACCTTGACCGATGTTGAATGGAAATATCTAACAGCTACTTGATTGCAGTAATATTCTCGACCTCCTTCTCTTCCACATACCCCCAAAGTTAGCCCATTTCTTCCCGATATTGTCATGAGTACAATACGAAGGTGGTTTTTTCGAAACATTGCCTTCATCAAAAACACAACAAGCTTCTGTCTCCTGAAATGCTCACATGCACCATTTATAAACAACACCGCACGAATTCATAATGGCAGACAGTTTCCTGAAAGTTGAGGCACTCAAGTGCAGAGGTCACAAAATGACACTGGTACAAAGCATGAAATAATTATAATGCAGTTCTCCGAAGTAGTGTCGGACACTATAGGAATACTCTCCTACAATTATATCCGACTTTGTCGGACATCGGACCCTTATTTGCAGTGTGATGCCCATTATTTTTGTTGTTGTTACTGTTGTTGTTGTTGTTCCTACTGACTGCAAGGTATATTTTTTGCTATTCATGCAAAATTTGTAGATTTATTGTGTTTATCATGTTATAAAGAGATGTCACCAATCTTATTTTGTACAACATAAGTAAATAACAAATGACAAAGTCTATTACCGATTAAAATCCTTACCTTAAATTGACTTAGATGTTACATCAAATTTTACTTCCTTTTAATATTCTGAATATGTCTAGAGGCTAAATAAACTCAACAGATATATTTTGCTATGCCTGAGAGGCATTCACACCTTCAGATACCCGGAACGACATTACTTCATTGTTAAAACACAGGTATCCAGCATATTTTGGCTCCCAGCTGGAAGATAAGAANATGGCACCTTCTGAAATAACGATAATTTTTTTATTATTGTTAGGTCATCCACGTAATACAGCACATTTGAGAGCATTTTTGAATTTTTCTTCCTCCTAACGAAACCAAATTTTCTCAATCTCTTATTTTTTGCTGCATGAAAGATCAGTGGCAACATTTTCCAGATATGATATGAAAATATCATATTAAAAATGACACCTTTCAGAGCTTTAAATTTGTGTTCTATCCAACACGTCCTGCATATGAATGTACCCTACAAGTCTGTCGGGTACAGAAGCCAATTTATCCGACAAAGAAACAATTATATCCGACTTTGTCGGACATCGGACCCTTATTTGCAGTGTGATGCCCATTATTTTTGTTGTTGTTACTGTTGTTGTTGTTGTTGTTCCTACTGACTGCAAGGTATATTTTTTGCTATTCATGCAAAATTTGTAGATTTATTGTGTTTATCATGTTATAAAGAGATGTCACCAATCTTATTTTGTACAACATAAGAAAATAACAAATGACAAAGTCTATTACCGATTAAAATCCTTACCTTAAATTGACTTAGATGTTACATCAAATTTTACTTCCTTTTAATATTCTGAATATGTCTAGAGGCTAAATAAACTCAACAGATATATTTTGCTATGCCTGAGAGGCATTCACACCTTCAGATACCCGGAACGACATTACTTCATTGTTAAAACACAGCTATCCAGCATATTTTGGCTCCCAGCTGGAAGATAAGAACAAATTACTTGAAGCTCAAAAAACTAACAACAACAAATATACCATTGACTGTTACTTATGTAAGACTAAGAAACTCTATTCAATAAGAAGACTAGAGATGGTATAACATACCCAAATAGTACTTCAACAATAAGGCCTGTTCCATATCCTGTTGATGTTCTTTTTACCTGTACTACTTGAGACAAGGGATAGTTCATCAGTCTGATACTGGTGATACTAATGGGATGGAATTAGACTATGAATCAACAAATGACGATCCAAAACACTTCAATCAAATTAAGTTCAAAGATTTAGTCAGACACTAACTTTCAAACGAAAATGCAAAATCAGTTACTTCTAGACTGAAAAAACAGGCTTCTAAGTATTGAAACAAAATTCGCTTGGTGCTATCATCCATGAACCAAAATTCACCCAGTTCTTTGAAAAAGGGATTCTTTAGCTTTATATTCAAATATTTTTCGTCTTATTAAAATCATAGGGGATATCGTTCAAAGCAGATGCATGAATTACATCACATTATTGAAAGCTACGGCAAAAGCATTATTTGAAGATCAAATGCTTTCCTGGGTCTGTTTAGAGCTAGTATTACGTCTCTACTCCACACTCTCGGAAGTACAGTCCATTATAGATTTAGAGATTCTTTGCACTCACTGATTCTGAAGGTTTTGAGGTACTTTAAGCTTTTCTTTTGCTTAAAATTGTCATCAGAAAAGCTGGAAATTAAAATTTGCATCCAAAATCGTCACTTAGATGCAGAGCATCAATATGCCGACTAATTGAAGCATAGGGGAATGGGAGAGGTATTAAAAGAAATGAAATCACTGTCTACCATACATTAGGAAAGGTATACCAGTATCAGATTTGTACAATGTTTGTTGATCTCTGGTAATTTCGTTATTATACCAGGAACCTGCCAGGCATCAAACAAATCTGCAAGTCCCTAGGTTTGCTAACTTCTGCCTTCCTCTAACATCATTCAGCCTACTGCTCCTGACTTCACTAGTACCCTGATAAAGGATTTAAAAGGGCTGTTTATACTTGTCCAAGATACAACCTCAAGATCTGAGACAGTTAACCTTCCCGTACAGGTCCGTCATATGTGCATACCGAACACTTTGATAAAAGTGTAAGCTCTTACCAATCAGTAATAGGGTGGTCAATTTATGTTTCAAACTAAGAATTATTCCCTCGCGTTCCGAGTGCTAACTGTGGGCAAATAAGAAAGTAAGAGGTAACAAACTGAATAGAAGATATCAATAAAAAGTTAAAGCTGTAAAAATGTTAAAAGTAAAAAGTGACAGAAGCAAGTTTTAACAAGTTTGCTTTATTTATTTATTTACGAACATATATATATATATATATAGGATAAGCCCTAGGAAAATAGCACGTATACGTTATGTAGAATAGTATTTCTCTTTGCCAATAGATCCTATTAAAACCAAGCAGGCAGGTGGTGACAAGGTAAAGTGGTGTGCTCTCTTGCAGACTACAGAAGTTCAGTTACTGAAAAGTAAGTGAATAAGGAATAATTTGACAAGTAATTTTGCACCGTTTTGTTTCAGACTGTCCTAGTTTGCAATTACAAGCTATACCAGATATTCCAAAATATAATTTAGTCTTTTGTTAGATGACATGAACAACTCGTTATCAAACACAAAGACAGTTTAAAATGTCTGTTTTTATCTTCCATACATTTTGCTTTTATCGTAGCACGAAAAGCACATTGAAATTTAGCAACCGCCTCTGTCAAGTGACTTGACAGGAATACGTAGATCGAACGTTGTGCTTCCTTACTCCTTACAACACCATAGGATATCTCTTAGCATACTTATTTTTTACATTAAGAAAACTGACAGAGTTAAAAGGTCATTCTCTCTCTCTCTCTCTCTCTCTCTCTCTCTCTCTCTCTCTCTCTCTCTCTCTCTCNTAGATATAAACTCTCTCTCTCTCTATCTCTCTCTCTCTCACTCTCTCTCTCTCTCTCTCTCTCTCTCTCTCTCTCTCTCTCTCTCTCTCTCTCTCTCTCTCTCTCTCCCTCTCTCTAGGTGCCATTCCAGACGTTGGCGATCATTGTACGCCACTGATTTATATCTCTCATCATTTGTAGCAGATATACAGCTTTTACTTTTACCTTTTCCTTCTCACTTGCTGATATACACTTTTTAAAATAGCACTTGAGACTTCCTAAGAGCACATTCTCACTGCATAGAAAGAAAAGAGGGCCTTCTTTCTGACATTCGTGCCCTGTATATAACATAAACGTTACATTTAGTTTTCTTTAACTGATTGCAAGCGTGACAAAATCGGTTTGTATTACGTAAAGCAGCTTGTCTTCCAGCTAGGTACAAGCTTTCTCCTAGATATTGATAATATGTTATTGTGTATTTTTAGAAATATGATCAAAAGTTGACAAAAGTAAAAATCATACTCTGATTCACAAAGATACAAGATGAACTGTTATTTAAATTCAACTAGATATTTTAAGCAGTGCTTTTGAAAAATTTAAAATGTTAAGTGCCCAAAGACATATATTGCAGGAGAACTCAACTCCTGTCTTCTTCAAAGGTTGCCTTTGTGATTGTAATTTATTACTTCAACTCCCCTATGGATATCCATTTTAGCTTTTACAATAGCACAAAATATGAAATCATATGCCTGAATATAATTGTCTCTGATAATTAAATAAACTTTGCTAATGATATTTTGTTTTAATAGTACTGCTCCAATTAAATCTTATTTTGTATTGATCAGACGTTCATTTTGTACTAAAATGTCTGTCGCTTAAGGATTTGGACTGCACAAACCAAAGCTGACGTTTCAACTCGTCCACAGAATGAACTTTGGCGCAGTTCCATTGTCCCAAGGAAGAGAGACGGATGCAACAAACAAACAATAACAACAAACAAACAATAACAACAACTACTACTACTACAACAAATCACTTTTATTAAATCAATAGAGAAGTCTGAGTAAAAATATCACTTTCAACTTAGATTTTAGTCCAAACGTTCAGCATTGTGTTACCAATGATTAATAAACTGAATATAGCAAGTATTTCTTTAAAGAGAGGGCAAATACCAAACTAAATAACTCTTTGTTAAAGTGCTTAAGTACTTTTGTCATAGATCGCAACACTTAAACAGCAGGTAGAGATAAAGTAAGTACAGGTGAAAGTCAGTGAAAGGCAGAGGGTCTCTGTCTCAACTGCGAAAAACATTTGATGGGACGCTTGTAGGTTTTTATTGGACTGAAAGGAAAATATTCAAGAACAAATGCAAAAGAGAAATTTAATTACACAGATATTACCACCTTAGCAGTTAGAGGCACAATTCATAGACAAGGATGTTCTAACGTTATATCTTCAGATTAACAACAATCATTTTTGAAACAATTACTGCAATTAACAATTTTAATAAACAGTATAAATTATGTTATCGAATCTCGAGAAAGACCTTTTGGTGATTGTATTGTCAATTTTAATTTGTACTGCAGTTTTGGGAAATTTTCTTATCATAATAAGTGCTTGTACATATAAATCCTTAAAAAGGCCAAGTCATGTACTTATTCTTAATCTGGCGATCTCAGATTTCCTTTTATCTGCATTTTGTCTCCCTCTACGGCTAAATAGTACTCAAAAAATGGAGCATTCGACATCACGGAGCTTATGTTTGGCAATTACCTCGCTGTCTGTGACGTTTTTTGGAGCATCAAATTTCAATTTATGTCTTCTTACAACAGAAAGATTTTTTGGAGTTGTTTTTCCACTTCTCCACAAGTTGAAATCCAAAAACCAACCTTTACGTCGTATCATTATAACTTTCTGGTGTTTATCATTTTTGGTGGGTTTTCTCCCATACAGTCATCCGGTCTTCCAAAAAGATGCTGGAATATCTAGAAATACAACTGTTTGTACTTATGGCTCAACGTTATCTACCTTTTATTTTGTAACAGTGGTAATTATTACACATTATCTACCGCTGTTGTTCATAATAGTTATGTACTTTTTTATTGTTAAGGCAGTTTGCAAATCATTAAATTTCAACAAAAAGCACTCAAAAAATTCTGACCTGAATAACTATTCAAGAAGACCCAGTCTGATGGTTTGGGCTTCAAGTAAAGAGCTTCATTTGGCAAAAGGAGTTTTGATTATACTAGGTGTCTACATTTGTAGTTCACTTCCAATTACAGTTATTGATATGTTCAACATAGCTTCGAAAAAGCCACCAAGTAGTCTTTTGGAAATTGCAGTAGGATTGGCATATATAAATCCTACCTTAAACCCACCAATCTATGCAGCTAGTTTTAAAAATTTCCGTCAATCTTTTTGCAAAATTTTGAGCTGTGGAGGAATATTAACTTGGCGTAATATTAAACGTAAACTCCTGAGCAATCATGTTTCAAGTTGTAATCGTGTTGGTCGAGTTCACCCAGAAACAACAATAACAAGAAATGATAATGGTGTAGTATATCTTACTAAACTATAGACACTGATACAATATTCAAAAATAATTTGAATTATTAGGAACAGTGAGAAAACTCAAACTCTGCTATCATAAAATATCAGAGGAACTACATTTAAAACAAGACATAACTCTAAATGTTTTATATTTTATCTAATATACAGATTGTATAAAGTTCGTACATCAGTATAAATCTAACTTGCTGATAGTCTACAAGTTTATAGTCTGCAGCATAAGATAGATTAATCCGAATTCGGACTCTTCATTGTACACGAGGAAAGATATCTGATAAAAAAGAAAGAGACACAATGAACATTTAAAGAACAAAAAATAATGTACAGCTGTTAAAATGCAGATGGCCGAACTGAGTAACTGTTAACTTCTGATGTTTTGAAGGTGAGATTAATACTTCAGCAAAGTCAGAACAAGAAATAATTACTTCAGGTGTAAACAGGCTGTACTTTTATTTTGTTGGCAAGGGATTTACAAGGTATTAAGTTCTTATTTCTGCATTACTAGACTTTATTTAATTTGCCCATTTTTAATCATGTAAATTTTTATGAGTGAAAAACACAGGCGAAGTTGGAAGGCGAGTTTTGTTGGGGTTTTATTACGCTTCTCAGACTCCGATTTTTTAGCTCTTTCCCCAAATTATTTCTTTTCATTTCAAGAATCACAAAACCTCGTATGTTATTCTAGAAATGCTCTACTTCTCCATTTACATATGCCCAATCTATCCTAGAGTAAAGTAGGTGAATATGCTCCTGCTCTCCTGAATTTGTTAGGGTTTCGTTTTTGTGCTTTGTTGCTATCAGTTTAACAAATAAATAAATTCTAAATCTTGATTTATTTGCGTCTTTCCAAGTATCCACATTTTTTTGGTCTCTCTTAGCCTTCTGGTAATTTGAGTTAAATTTTCTAATATGGATGTTTCTTTTTTAAAAAAAGAGCTTTGATTTCATTTTCACAAGACTATATATCGTATGTACAGTTTTCAATATTATGAAACAAACTATATCTTTTACAAGCTGTAACTTACCAGAAACCCAGCCGAAAGATGACTACAGTTTCAGAATCAAACAGATCTTGACGACCTTAATAAGAATGAAATCGAACTAGCTAAAAAGGCAAACTTCATTAAATTGTCTTTACTATGTATCAACTGTAATTTGACAAAAATCCTTATTTTTCTTTCCAATTACAAACCTAAAATAGTCTTTGATAATAAAGGTATTACATTACCAGTGCTAAGCATAACATATGTGTTAAGATTGTCAAGACTGGGTTTGTCTTTAATATTAGAAATATTGCATGATTACAAACATTGCTTACACTAGCCTTGCCATATCTCATCTCTCTAAATGAGTAATGTTAACGTATTTATGTATTTAATAAAAATATCAACAGGGAATTTTTTGTGGTAATTTCAAAGTGGTAGAGATAGAGATATTTCCTGTAACAACAAAGAGTAGTCATCTTTTCGTAATTCTAAAATATAACCAAAGTTCTTCTCTTAAGTCGAGCTTTCTTTATACTTGAAAAAATGGCGCGATTCAGTTAGAAACAAGGAGTATTGACATTTTTGTCTTGGCAAATAACGTTTCATTCTTTAAGCGCTTTACGAATAGGAGAGAATTAAAAATTTCTAAGACTTAGTAGATTTTCACTTTCCTGACATTTACAAGTAAAGAAAGCACTACCTCTCCATTTACTTCTCAGACTCCCTACTGACGTCATAAAATATTCCATCAAGGAGGGATTTTAAAAAAAGTCATGTGACTGAGTCCAGTGGTTTTCTCTAGTAAACACACTAGATATCTGCCATGACAGGCCACAACTTATCTATTCTATAGATGTTATGAGCTACTGTATGATGTAGACAAATTAGTACTATACGAATGTCATTACATCCTGCGTCCTACCTATCTACAAAGCCTATTGGATTGGATTCAAGCGAAACAAGTGCGTTTTATTTTTCCGTATTTGCTCTTGCTCAGTCGGTATGTTAGCGTCAGGCATAAAATTGACTTACGTGAAGTACAAGCTATATGTGTGGCAACATTGAGACTCTTTCGCATGTACTGAATTGCGACATGATATGATCAGAGGTGACATCACAACTGATAAAGAAAATTACCTGGACTGACTTCATCGTAACAATTTAGTTGTAGTTTGATCGTTCATACAAAAATGACCATAACTCATATCATCGTTCATAAAAAACGTAACCATCAATTGTACGGAATTTCATAAACCTTGCAACTTAAGCCGTTTTTTCTGTCCTATCTTCAGATCTCATTCTTATATCGTTACTGATGTCCTTCCTGTTCTTCATTCAAGCCATTTTTCCTTGTCGTAGCTTTTCAAATTAGAGTTCTATCCTGCATGGAGCTGGGGCTTCTCCAAGGGACCATAAAGAATGCCTAAAAATTTCTCACCCTGCCTTCTAATGTCAAAACTTGATAATTAGTACTCATTTCCCTGAACTTCTATTATTTACACCGTTTTATTATTTTTTCTTCACTTTATGTTATGGAACAAGTTTTGTCGATTGTGCCTTAATTTTGTTAGTGAAGTCAATAAATTAAAAGCTTAATCAAAGGTTAATACTAGTTTCACAAGTATAAAATACCTTTTTAGCTATGTTATCTTTACATTAATTTAGAAGCAGGTCTGTGATAAACTCGAATATGTTGTTTCTTATTTCTTATCTTCTGATCACTTTGGCAATAAAGTATAGAGAATGTTTTGATGTCATCCAACTGAAACGTTAATGGCTTTTTGAAAAATCGCTCAGCACGTTAAAAACATCGTCTGAAATAAGCTGACGAAATAAAGCAATCTTTCAGTGAGATGAAAGTTACTTTTCATTTGCTCTGGATATATAAAACACAGTCTATCTAAAGAAAACAATTCTCAGTACAAAATTTACAAATAAAAACAGTCATTTGACTGTGAATTGTTTATTTTATCAAGTCTTACTTACTAACATAATCTTTATGGTTGTTTGACATCCATTATAGATTGTCAAAGAAATTTAGTGAATGTGGCTCAAACTATTTTCTTTTTGTTTAAGTGGTATACAAATATTGCCTACGCTGTTTAGCCTCACTACCTTAATTATTTGTTCCGTTTTTGTTTCTCTAGAACTTTTTTACCATACTAGGAGGTATCTGGTTACATGCTGAGTTGCGCTGAAAAAATTCGGACTTGAAATAATGTTATTTTGTGGACCGAGTTCAAGTCTTATTAGGGACGATAAGAATAGTTCCGTCTATTTATTTTCTAACCTGAGACCTTACATCAAAAAATACTTGGGAAGACTGGAGAACCAATTGTAATAGTTGCTCAGTGGTAAGTGGCTCATCGTCTTATTATGTGATATGTGATATGGTTTTTAAGGTTTAAAAGAGGTTTTAACCTTGAAATTACTGAATCCAACTTGCTTCTCTGTTGAAAATTATAAACTAGGTAACTTTGTACTTTATCTGGAGATAAAGTTGGGAGAGAAAGAAAAAATAAAGAAGAAGACTCACTCACTCACTTACTTGGTCGGCTGGAATCGGCCAACCACTCTTCTTCACCGTATCTTCCCGTTTCCTCTCTTCACTGTGTCGATGAAAGTTTTCTTCAGTCGGAAAATAAGAAAAGATCAGTTAAAAAACCCAATTATATTTTAAAAATTAAAAAATTAAAAAATTAAAAATTGAAAAAATCATAAGCAACGACCAGGCTATGGCTTGCGAAATAAACAAAAACAATAAAAAACTAAAATTATGGATATAGTTTTGACATTCAAAAAATATTTTTTGAATATCAAAACTGCTGATTCATATATATATATATATAAAATATATATATATATATATATATATATATATATACATGGATATAGTGGACGACAAAGAAATCAACAAAACTTAGTTTAGAACTGTCAGTTTCATCTTTTCACAATTTCACACAAGTTTTGTTGATTTTTTTTGTCGTCCACCATATGATAGCTTTAATATTCTTATATTATTGAGCACTGTCGATAGCTAAAAATTACTTTGATTCTGGTATATGGATATATATGAATCAGCAGTTTTGATATTAAAAAATAAATATTTTTTGAATGAAATACTCAACACTACACTTCTTTCTTTTATTGAAATATTCATAGGCATCAGCCGCAAAAGCCAATTACTTATCCATATGCATAAAATAAGCCATGTATATCCATGCGTACATGTGTGTATGTGTAAGTATGTACATACATGTATTCATGCATGTACGCATGTACCCATGTATGACACATGAAATTGCTTAACAATGAATTCCTTCAATTCCATTTTCAATCATCGGTACTTCCCTCCTGTCATTTGCAGTATGAACCTTACCCAACAATTCCGATCCACCATAATCTGCACAGACCTTTTGTAACTAGTTGTTTCCTACAAGGACAGGTTTTAGTTTATGACAGTTTGAATACTGTAGTTACTTAAGAATTAATTCAACAATTAAGCTGTCTTTATTCACCTGATCCAGATGTTATGCCAGATAAACGATAACCCATAGTAACACCTAAACAACACGGCTCTGTGGACTGCGGCCTCTTTGCACTTGCTTATGCAACGGAGAATGGCTATGACCCTTGGGATTTTTCATTCGATCAGAGTAAATTTAGGGAACATTTTTTAAAATGTCTGAATAATAAATCTATGAATCGTTTGCCGAAAGCATGTATCATCCAACTGATTTTAATAAGAGTGAAATTGATAGGTGGTAATCACCTAAAATTGTGTCAAAAGGTATCAATACACCTCAACTGAGCTCCTTTTCTTTACTCGATGACTAAAGGGTTTCAGACACACCGGATAGAATGAATATCAATCAATCGACTTTTGACAGTAAATAAAAAACTTTATCTTTAAACAACCCCAGGGCCAATAAAGAAACCATATCCATTCAGCATACATCCTCAAAAAATAAAGATCCGCGAGTTAATCATTACGAAAAGAACACAATGATAAGAAACTTGCCAAAAAGGAAATTAACTGAAACAGAAAAAGCATTTTTAGAGTTTGTTGTCTCTTTCTCCCCTTCCAAGAGAGAGTTTAATGAAGAAGTATCAGCTGATGATTTCTATAATTTTATTTACAGGCCCAAGCTATATGAATACTTTTACAAGAATAACCAAAACCTACCTTTTGTTTCTAATAATAATTCTACATTTTTACAAGATGACTTGATAATTAAAACTTGTATACAGGCAAAGTAAAATATAATAGACTTCAGGGACTTACTGCCTTTAAATATCTTATATATATATATAAATATCTAAGCTATGTTATTTTATAAACATGGGGAGAGGGTATTAGGAACAAAAAGGTGCTGGAGTTGCTCGTCCTGAAAGACAGAGACATACTGTCTAGTTGACGTATGCAACATGGAGCTCTCCATTTTACTGTCCAGTAATTTGCAACCCTGATTTACCCATTTCTTATGTTATTTTTCATCTCAGACCTACAATCCAAAAGTTACTGTAACAAAATCTGTTTGATAATTTACTCCCAACATATTGGGGTTGAATGTAAATTAGCATATTTATCATGAGAGCAATCAATAAATGATACTTTGGCCACATATCAAGATATTCTAGATGTTGCCGGGTACCTCTGCTAGCTAAATATGGGTTGACTATCAAATCCAATTTCTTATTTTAGTATGAATTTTGCTGCTAAAGCCAGTGAACCTTTGTAGGAAAATTGAGAACAATTTATCCATCAAATTAAACATTAATTTATGTAGGGTGATTGGCTGTCTACTATGGTTTGTGTGAAAAGCATCAGATTGAGTCAATCTAATTAAGGAGTGAGTCGGGTAGCAACACTTAAAAGCCTAAAAACATATCAAAATACCACATACAGGTAAGACGACATTGTGGAGCCCCATACTCTGACTGACGTAGTAAAAGTCAGTGTAAAATACAGAGAGTGTTTTCTATAACAGCAAGATGGTAGAGCAGGACATCATCAAACAAAATGAAAGGCCATGAAATACTCAGTTATGATGTTTCTTTCGTGCCAATAAAAGATGTCTTGGCCACCTTGTGAATTAACAATAAAAGTTTGAGTCACATTCATTAAAAAAGTCTATCTTATTTTCATGATATTTTGCTAAGTTCCATAATTAACAATAACATAGGAAGGTGCTACTTACGAAAAGATTTTAAATTTTAGACATATGGTAAACTTTAGTTGTGCTTATATAAGAATGTAGATACATCAAACGAGCTTATCAAAAAAAGAGGGAGACCTAAGATGAAAAATTGTGCATATCCTGATGGAAAGACAAAAGTTACAAAGGGAAAATGCTGACAAATTATCTTCGATATAAACTTTCCTATTTAATATATCCTTGTTATTTTAATACGTGAATGATGTAAGAGATGTCTATTACGCCAATATTGCTAACCATCTGCTT
This sequence comes from Morbakka virulenta, assembly GCA_003991215.1. NCBI lineage: Eukaryota > Metazoa > Cnidaria > Cubozoa > Carybdeida > Carukiidae > Morbakka > Morbakka virulenta. Next base: position 216,471 of record RDPX01000364.1, read on the forward strand.
ATTTTTTTACGTCAAAAACAAAAAGACAAAAAATCCATAATGATAGTTTAACAAATAGGTCTCTTTTGAGTTCTTCTCACGTTTCGTTATTTTTTGAGGTTTTATTATTTTTATTTTTTAATGAAAACTTTAGGCCATGGTTATTTTATGTCAAAATGATATATCACATTTTAAAAAAATTATATCAGAATATATCAAAAATCAAATGTCAAATTATCTATATTAATAATTTTTCATAATATCAATCTAACTTGTTTCGCAAAATGAAAATGTAGGAGAAGCAACAGCATGAAGTTGATTTTTATTTGATTTATGGTTTTTTATTGCATTATAGATTGAAGTAACAACACACAGTAATATTTGACAAAGAACAGCTGTGTTTGAAAATCATGGGCGTTTCAGACTGAAATTTTATGTTATTGCACAGAATAAGAATGATATAAAGATATCTTTGACATATTACAGCTGCATTTAACCACTTTTCCGAATTCTATTTGTATATGCTTGTACTAGATCTTAAATAAGGATATTAGTCATTTGTACAAGCTGTTGGCTTATACAAGGATGAAAAACGACACTAATTATCAGCTGGCTACCATGCAAAAAGAAACAGATTGTGTATCTGAAAACAAAAAAGAGATTTTCACAAACACACAAAGTTCAATACAAATTTGAAATTGTATATGTATACTTAGATAAATACGCACAGAAACCTGTAAGCCTTGATATCTAATAATCTATGTTTACATACACACAAATGTTCACAAAGATAACTAGATATTAAAGCTTCCTTTTACAATTCCAGAACTCAAAACTGTTTTCCAGGCAGAACAAGCATGTCTTCACTGTGTAGACTATCTCTTATGTATGGTTATCAAAAAAGAAATTTGTAATACAAAATTGAATAACGCAATTTTTAATTTTGTGGCAAATAAAATATGCATACATACATACATACATACATACATACATACATACATACATACATACGCACATACAAGCATACATTCATACATTCAAACATTCAAACATACATACATACATACGAACATACAAGCATACATTCATACATTCATACATACAAACATATATACATTCATACATACATACATAGGTACATTCAAACATATATACATACATACTTTCATACATACATACGTACATACATTCATACATAGAAACATACAAACATACATACATACGTACATTCAAACATATATACATACATACATTCATACATACATACATACATACATACATACATTCAAACATACATACATACATACATACATACTATCAAATTTAGCAATATCGAAAAACAATGGGAGAATTGAAGCTGCCCCTTTGCTTTTTGTGCTTAGTTATCTAAAACAGCTAGAACTGATTTATCTTGATATTTATCCACAAATCATTTTTCAAAAACAAGTTGAGTATCCAAGGTTGTTTTCACCCAAAATCTGAAGAACCACTTTACAAAATCGGTTCTAAAAACATATACTCCTCCAAGAACAGATGCTCGAAGGAAATATCTCTACCATGCTCTTATCATATAGATAAGAAGACTTGTTAATCAGTAAGGTTTGGCGGTACTCTTGTTATGGACAAATCGAATTTTTTTATTGAATGGTGTATGCTCATTTTTAATACAGAAAAACAAAAATTTTAGAGTGAAAAAAAGCTGTATCATATACATATATATTGTAAAGAGAGAACGGAGCAAATGAGTAATTAAATCGAATCTCGGAAGGTCTCTATAGGTTTGAAATAAAACGAAGTGAAAAACAATTTTAGCCACGACACTAAAATCTTTATTTAACAGAGAATACTCAAAGTAATGATTGCCGCTCCACTTACCAAGAGCAAAGAATTCTGAGCATAAACAAAACCATCAATTTTAAATAAAAAAATTTGCATGCACAAAACAATCTACTATTAAAACCGAATATTGTACTACTGTTCGCACATTCGTCCTGGTTATGACGTTTAAAACTGCATCCTGGGGTTCCCTTGAGCAAAGATAGCACCGCACTTGCTCCCCGCGCCAGGGTTACGGTGAAGCTGTTGGCAGCAGGACAGTGGATTTGCTTAATTGAGGCGTGATCCAGTGCTACTGGTGCAATCGGCTCATTAAGCTACCGCCTTGCGGAAGCTCAGATCTTTGAGAAAAGGAAGAGGATTTCTCTCCTAGTAACCTGGGGACTGTGAATGCAGAAGGATACCTGAAAGAGTCCGCTGCACTTTGTCCATCATTCCGTATATCCCTTCACCATGGAATGAAGACCAAAACCAATAGTCAATACCACATCGCCCCGGTAAGGAAGATGGACATAGCCATGGTGTTGCTATAATTCTTGGGAAATACAACAGTAGTTAACTCATCGGCTACAGCCCAATCAGCGATCGAATATTCAAAGCTAGAATACAAGCAAAGCCTTACAACATCAACATTATCCAGAGGTATGCAACGACCAGTGTGGCAAAAGAAAAAGAAATAGAGGAGTTCTACAACAGTCTTCTGGACATCATTGACTCAACCCCAAGCAGAGATACCACAGTTGTCATGGGAGATAAGGATGATAAAGTGGGAGTCGCCAAATGTCTCAACACAACATGTGGACGCTATGGTTTAGAAAATCGAAATGACAGAGGAGAATACTTGGTTGATTTTTGTAGTTCAAACAACCTTGCGATCTTGAACGCCATCTTCACACCATCCTCGACACTTATACACCCAGATCTCGCCTGACAAAAAGTCCCTCGACCAAGTGGAGGAGCTGTGTCAAAAACGTTAAAACTAGACCAGGAGCTTACTGCAACAGTGACCACTAACTTCTAACTGCGAGATTGCAAGTCAAACTCAAGAAAATTAAATGACCAACCCCACCTTTGAGGCTAGATTACGAATCAGGTGATGACAAATGAAGAGAAACAGATCACCATATTGGCTCGGACGTCGCCCGGATAAACAATGTTCGCGTCTTCAGCTGAGAAACCAGGGCTTGCTCGCAAAGTGTATGCTTGGAATGCAAATCAAATGTGCTGAAACAAAGATATGCAAGTAAGCACTGAGAATTGGAATATGGAACGTTCAAACATTACGGAGAAATGGCAGTTGGAACTGCTACTTGACGAGGCTAGCCGCACGAAAGTTGACATCTTGGAAATACCAGAAATGCGATGGACAGGTCAGAGAGAAACTAAAAATACAGAAGTGATTTGATTTGGAGAAGAAAAGGAAGCTTAGAAAGGAGTTGGTTACCTATTAAATCATACTGGTTCTACTTGGGTACAATCCAATATCACCAAGGGTACTTGGAGCTAGATTCAACTGCCATCCAGTAAATCTAACAGTAGTGCAGATGTACGCCCCAACGGTAGATTGTCCACAGGAAGATGTTGATGCTCTCTACAAAATTCTTGAAGCTGTGCTAAAGAAAATCCCTAAAAGGATGCACGGATCATTAGGGGAGACTGGAGCGCGAAGGTTAGAAGCAACAATGAGGGAATGATCAACGTCATGGGAAGATATGATTATGGTAAACGTAACGAACGAAGTGAAAATTTTATAGAATTTGCAGCTCAGCATCAACTGTTTATTACAAACACAAGGTTCTAACAGAAAGACTTAAGAAAATGGACCTGGCTCGCTCTCTCCCCAGGGGACTATAGACAAGCATGATCGATTTGACACTGTCAGACAGGCGCTGGCTTAGCTCAGTCAGAAACTGCAGAACCTAACAAGGTCCAGACATTGGCTCAGACCACAGCTTTGTGATGTGCATGTTCCAACTGCAACTTAATCACAATCATCATAAGAAAGAAGGAAGAAAGTTGACATTGATGCCATACACGACCCAACTACAAAATAAATAATCAAAGATGCCCTTCAAAGGGAACTGAACAATTCCCGAAAACTAAGCCAAGGGATTCACGTTAAACAGCACACCAAACAAATATACGCTGCAATCGACAAAGACTGTGCCATTGATTCGCAATCTCCCACAAAATGCTTATGCTCTCAGGCATGAAACGTATAACAACTCAGAACAGAATTCAGTCACATGAAAAGATGCAGCATTACAGGAAATGTGTGGGCAGGTTCACAAAGCTGCACGTGATGACAAGAAGACCTGCCTAGACAGGAAGTGTCATAAAATTCAAAAGAGTTTACTAGAATGAAAGTGTAGGAAGGTCTGCAGCCTAATAAAGGATACTAATCTAAAGTGGAACCCCAGGCAGCGCTCCATCAAAGACAGCAGTGGTAAACTACTCTAATCGCCTGACAATATTTCAAAAAGATGGACAGAATACTGCAGCAAGCTTTTCAGGCAGACCCAAGCTAGCTTGCCTTGGCTAGCCAAGCCCTTGATCGTATTCCTCCTACATTCACTGAAGAAGAACAAAGCATCCTGTCTAGCAAAGTAGAAGTGGCCCTTAGAAATCTAAAAGCACAACAAAAGGCCTGGAACAGGTGGCACCTGTGCCAAAGTACTTCAAGCAAGTGAAGAGGAGCTACTACCACACATTCTGGCAGTGCGCAACAAGGCCTGGACAAAAGAGATCATCCCAGAAGATTGGACAAAAGCAGTCATTATTACTTTGCTCAAAAAGAGGACTTAACAATATGCAGCAACTATCGCATACTATCGCTCATTAACCATATGTGCATGATCTGTCTTTCGAACGGTTATAACACTAATTGGAGCCTTTTCTCTCAGAAACGCAAACAGGTTTCTGACGTGATAGAAGTACTGTTCAACAAATACTCACACTAAAAATGGTCATTGAAGCACTAGGAAGAAGCAAAGCAAAATAACATGGCACTGCTTTATTAACGTAAAAAATTCCTTTGACAGTGTCCGTCATGAAGTGCCCTGGAACATCCTGAAATCTTATGGACTCTCTTTTCGAATTTACTCACTAAAAAGCGTGAACAGAAGCGAAAAAGCAGCTGTTCAATGCACCGGGACATTGGGAGACTGGTTCCAACAGAAAGGAGTCAGGCAAGCGACTCTATCTCTTCACTTCTCTTCATAAGATATCTCGAACGCGTAATGCAACCTTTTCAAGAGCTATCTAAAGGAATATCAGTGCACGAATGGCAAGTTACCAACTTGAAATATGCCGACGACATCGGTCTTATCGAGCCATCTGCTAAAGCTCTCCAGAGAAGTATTGACCAAGTCAGTAACGAGGCAAGAATCTACGGGCTTGAGATCAATGTTGCCAAAACCAAGGTGATGGCATTGGGCACCACTGAGGAAGGTGATAAAGAGATCTCACTTAATGACGAAGTGATTGAGAGGGTCAGAGAGTTTAACTACCTGGAAAGTCAAGTCACAACACGTGGCAAGAGAACCACAGAAATTAAACTGACTGGCGCAGGCTCGAGGACTTTAAACGTCACTGCCATAGACGTCTGAGATGGTTCGACCGAATCAGAAATGACGTCATTGTGTATCAAATACCTAAAGGGCATCGCCTGAAGAAGACAACCATGTCAGGAAAGCTTGGCTTCTTCGGACACATCCGCCATGTGGCTTATGACCGCCTGATTAAGACAGAAGTAATTGACATTGTTGATGGAAAGAACAAGGGTTGACAGAACAGTCAGGACAGGGACTGATGACATCACTGCATGGACCAACACCAGTCTATCTGCTGCCATGAAAAATGCTCAAAACAGGGCACAGTGGCGACAGCTAATGAGGAGAGTCAACACAACCAACAGCCAGGAAAGTACACATATAAATCAGGTGAAGTAAGTAAGTTAAGGTAATTGCTAAGTTTAATCTACAGGCAATATATTCCTCTGTTTGATTTGATGTAATTTATTGCTATTGTTTACAAAAAAATTCAAATAAGTTCACAATTTCGTCATGACATATTTTAATCAATCAAATCGCAGTGTTTCATCATTAGGCCAATCAGAAACAGGTGCATTTTTTATATATCAAATGAGGTATGTTTATTGTAAAAATAGAAAAGGGCATTATCGTGAAATAGGTGTATTTGTTTTTTATAACCTTAGAAAACTCAGAAATTTTTACTTGAATTCTGAAATAGTCGCTGTTGGGGCGAAGCTTTATATTTGATGACTATAACAGTATGGATTCGTCTGGATTTGATATCGAACAATTTCGCTTAGATTCAAGAAATGAATTGGTTGCAAAATTAACGGTCCACAATTTGATTCTTGGAGATTTTGGCTCCATCCGCTGCTATTTCCCTTGCAAACTTTTGAGTAGAATTTCGAAAAAGTTTTAAATTTTTAGTCTTATTTTTATATTAGAGAACTTCTAAAATCGTATACTTTTTATATTGTTACAGATTTCTTTTCCAAACATATTTGTAATCCTTTAATATTGTAGCTGTCTAATTTTTACCCATTCTGAAACTATGGGTTTTTGCTACCCTTGCTTCTTTGTTATTAGCCTACCATTTGGTAATTGTTTGTATCGCACACATGTTTCAAAACTACTTTTGCTTGTAAAATTTTTGAAAACCATTTCCTGCAAGGAAATTTGTTTATACCTTGTCGAAAAAAAACCGACCTATAAAACAATAGTTTTATTAATAATGTAATATGAAAGCTTTTTCTCTGGCACTCGATAGGACCAAAAGAGGACGTCAGGTTTTTTACCAAAGAGGAAAAGGAAGAGAAAATCGAGGCAAGCAACTTCTTTTTTTAATTGGCTGAGGGGAAAAGAAGAACCCCAGAAATACCCAGTAACAAAGGGAGAAAGGCAGCCTAGACACTCTCTTAGCTTTTCCTCATTGATTATATTGTAAAGAGGGATGACCTCTCTTATCAACAGTTTTGATAGGAGAGGACATTATTGGAGGGCGAAACTAGAGTTTCATGGCAGTTGTGTTCACCGTTCTTAAATAGGGCTATATGCTCAGCCATTGGGAATGCCAAATATAGCCTAACACTTCATGTCAAGGAGTCCAAAGACGGGTGCCAGCAGAATATAATAATTGGTTTCAATATCTGTGGATCAATATATATGACGTCATGTTTCCAAAAGCACAACTGCAAGAGTTTGTGTGGAAATAGCTTTTTTTAAGTAGCTGTGATGGTGATCGGCCTCTTCCATGGACCTAATAAAAGTTTTTCAGATCAATAAAGGTTATAATACCTGATTTCCTGTTTGCGTCATTTGACTAGGAAAGCGATCGATTAATAGTTTTAAACGCAATAACGTAAGAGTCGTCTTACACAATTAATAAAGCAACTGTTCATGTACCTTCATACTCCTCTACTTAGTGACAACGTCATTCTAAAATCAGAGATATTTCCATACGTTTAGTAAAGTTGTCGGATGCAGTCTGGTTTACAAGATCATCCAGGAATGCTCGTTCGTCTGTTCTGGGCATTCTCTTAACTTTTTATATTCTTCCTGGTATTGTGGCTTGTATCTTCTTTTCTGTATTTTAAAATTAGGTTCCGTTTTTTAATCCTTTTTGGCTCTTCTGTTCCTAATTTGTTGCCCTATACTGGCTGTAATCCATTCCTTTTTCTTTCCCATTCTGTTCTTCAAACGAACTCCTTTGACTTGCAGAAACGTTGTGCTACCTTTCTTCCATTTGGTGCTGATATCCTGTGAGTATGATAGGGGATAGTTTTACATACTTTCCAATGTCTGGAGAGTATTTTTTAGTTTTTAAATTTTTGCATCCTCCTCTTCTCAGTTTCACGTTCACAATTGCTTCCACGAGGTCTTGTATACTACCAAAATTAATCCCCCTTTCGCCCCAAACCTTAACATGATGAAATGCTCTCTTCTATGTCTCGTTGATTATGAAATAGTCTACATAGTTCTGGTCTATAGGATTGAGGGTGGAGTAGCTTGTTAGCGTGTAGATTTCTCTGCGTGAAAACAGACGAATGACAAAATTGCGTTTGGTCCACACTTCTTGCAGTCTCTCTCCATCGTCATTTATGGCACTACGCCCCTTCCAATAGCTGCAGCATAGATAGTTTTTTTATCTTAACCTTTTGCCTTCATGTGTCGCATCACTTTCTTTGGGTCATGGCGTGACTTGTTTCCAACTCAGCCTTTAGCTGCTTGCCTCTTCGTCAATATTATTTGTAGTTTGCAGGAGCGTAAATTTGGATAATAGTAGGTTTGAACTGATTTTCTCTCATTCTGAGCTTGATGACTCTGTGTTGACTATTCCATCAAACACCTCTATTGTATCTTTTATAATAATGGGCATCCCTTCCTATAGCTAGCTGTCTTCCCTTCCTGAGTTCAAGACTGTCTATTCTGTGTTAGTATTCACTTTTCCTGCTCTCTCCATCTACTTTCACTAGTTTCCAGAATGTGTAGGCTATACTTTCTCATTTCTGAGAAAACATGTACGATTTTCCTGTGTCACACGTAACTCGCACAATCCAGATTCCTATCTTGGTCTCACAGTTGGGCTCCAGACTTCCATCTTCGTACAAATAGTTTCTGTGATGCAGTGACACAGCATAAGCGAGCCTCGTGTTCAACTTCAGTTTTTGATTACCTTGCAAAAAAAACAATCATGTATTGTGGTGTAGTAACCGTAACGGGTGTTTTAGTTTTTCTAAGGGCGATGGTCTATAGATGGATATTTAGGAGAATAAGCACTGTCTTTTATACTCGGTACCTGCGTGTTTTACTACACCTATAATAATAATAACGAAAATAACAATAATAATAATAATAATACCTGCCATCATAGGAGCTCTTGGTAGTGTAACAAACAATTTTTAAAAATTTATTAAACAAACCAGAACAAAGGTAACGTTCAGTTTCCACAAAACCACACAATAAAGGGCAACCAAGATATTTAGGACTAAATAGAAAAAGCACGAAAAGCCTTTAACTATTGGTTATAATCAACTTTCTCGGTTTAAAAATGATATTAACAGCAAATCCTTAAAGTAATAATATTTTTAAATAGGCACACCTCTCCTTCATCTATTTAGGAATAGGTTTCTTTCAACTAATAAACAGTACTATAAATAGTAATTAAAATATGTTTCATTTCTGCTATTGATAAAAATTAATTTATAATAATTAAGGATAATCAATTATAATGATTAATTAATACAAAACTGTGGCTCAAAAGATGACATGCATATTGTCATTTGGAGATTGTTCTTCTACTTGTCCGTAAGTAGCGTGATGAGGTATCTACCATTTGACTTACGGCCATTATTCCGCTTTTGAAACACCTCTTTGTTTTAAATTAAAAGGCAAACAATGAATATTTAAATCTAATTATAGCATTATTACAATAAACTTGACTGAATAAAAAAATATCAATAGCATATTTATCATTTACTCTTTGTACTTGGTTGCTATGGGCGTTTTTGTTGTGGGGTTTTGGCCAAAGGAGTGATACTTTAAACAAGCGTCCAACACTTTTTGAAATGCTAGTGATCAGAAATAAATAAAGGAAACCGCCTATCTTTGGCTTTTTTAAAAGAAAAATGGCTGTGTAAATTCGTCCCCAAAATGAATTTTGCTAAAGATGTGAAAGTTTTTCTTTTGTTCTTTTTTATGTCTACTAGTTATTTCTTCGTCATAGCTTTTCAAATTTCTTATGTCACTTCTTTCAGGTTTCCAAGTAGCCACATATTGTTTCTTCTTATGTTCCATTGAGTCTTCCTCGACTCCTAGTGAACAACATTCTTTTCTGTCAATCCTATTCACCGTCCACGCGGTGTCCCCAAGTTCTCAAAGATGTCTTCTTACGCTCGTGTTTCATATATCTTTGTTGACCCAGGATGCCCATCGTTCATGTTGCTAAGCTCTTTGTCATACTGCACCAACGTTTTAAAAGACGCAGTCTGTTTCATTTGTTTTTGCTTAAAAAACTTGTTTAAAAGCAAAAATTGCTTGCTTACCATCTCAACTTTCCCAAAGCAGTTATGGACAGTCTAGTGAATTCTCTGTAGCTTTCCCAGAATTAAAATTCAAAACCATCAACCTTCTTCCCCTTAGGCTAAATTTTGTGCCTGATTTTATTCCCAGAAGCCATAGCCAATGAAACAGGCCAGGTTATATCCTGTCAAAAACATCCAAAGGGCTATTTTAGGCTAGGCTCTTTTATAGCTGGGGTATATGCTATGCTGGCTCAGTTTTTACCCCCAGATATAAAACAGACTTGACTATAATATACCGCCTACAGTAGACCAGTGTATACCCCGCCTTGTTCATATGGCAAGTATATTACTATATTGCCAGAGGACAGTAGCTTGTGTTTATATGTACCAGTACATTTAAACTTAAAGTATTTATTTATGGACCGCTTTTTGGTACCCAATTAAAGGAGAGGTCAGAATAATTGGAGTATTATGACTCATACATTTTATTAGCATGACAATAAACCGAATCTGGTCGATAGTTCACATACATTTCCTTCTTTACTTACGTCAAATACTTATTCATCTTTATATTTATCTTTTCAGGAAAAAAAATATTTGCAACTTGAAATTTGCTAAAAAGAAGCACCTTAGTTGACGACAATGTAATCATCTGGAGTCTTAATTAGTGACAGTGACAGAGATCTCTTGTCAACTTTCGATCATAAAAGGAAAGGAGACTTTGACTTAGACATTTGATTCCCATGACAGAATTCAGAGTTGTTCTTAATATAATCTTAATTAAATCTAGCTCTGTCTTCTTTTTTTTGTAATACTTAATATATTTGTTTCTCTAGAATGCTGTGTAATACTTGCAAAGAAGTTCGCAAAATAACTAGTAATTATGGTCATCTTAGCTCGAGGTGACCCCTAATGGTTTTAATCCACAATACAGAATTTAATTACTTTCCAAATTCATTCTCACTCACAGCTATCTCCAATTTTTAAAAACTGCTTTTTGATATTCTGAAATAAGATTTTCTCAATATTCGACGAGTGTCTAGCAAATGTTCTTAAGAATAACTGGATCATCCCGATCAGTTTAATGAATAGCCTTGAAAATGAAAGGAAAATATATGAGTGTATTTAGCACGACCATCATTGAAAACATTTTCTCTAAAATGTAAAAACAAGACGTAAATAACTTGTGTTTATCATACATTTGTAACCTATCGGAAACGTTCATTTAAAGCCTTTATACTTTATTCATGTGGCAAAGCATTATGCATGTTCAAACTTAGCTAATTTTGTAAATGTCAACCTATAAGGAATACCCGTGACTTATAACGGTTTTTTCATTTAAACTGCTTACGACCCTACATTTAATAATATCAGATGGCTACATTACTAATCGCCTGACTATGCATTCCATTCTTTTCCAAGTTTTAAAAATGAAAGAATACATATGATCCACATACGAATATCTATGTTCTGAAATCCTGCAAATAGTCTTGGCTCTGGCATAGGGTCCAGTAGAAATGTCAGAGAGCGCACCTAAGATTTTTTCATTTTATTTGGGTTCTGCTGAAGAAAAAAAATTTGTGTAGACATCATGCTGATCTAAACATGTGTCTCTCTTTTCAAAATAGCGAAATTTTTGGAACTGATCTAAATGAACAAATTTTAACAGGCAAAAATGATCATGTTACACATTATTGGAAAGCTCTTTTTGTGCTGGTTAATTTTTCTGTTACAATGAGGTTTTCAAATAAAATAGTTTTAAAGTTTTATTAACTTGTATTCTGTTTAGCACCCATTTACCTCACAATGCTTACACAAAGAAGAACAAGACACAATGTCTGATCAAAGTCATTAATAGTTGTAAGTCAATATCATCAAAATATTGTAAATAAACTTACTATATATGAAACATTAATCTTACATATTTCCAGTTTGTACACCCACAATATTCTGTGCACTTTTCCAATGTTTTTTTGCATCCACAATTTTTTGCGTGTCCCTTTTTGCAATGACACTTCATCGTGATATCTGATGGTATGGTTTTTGATTGGAACTAACATTTCATCTTCAATGAACAGCCCAAAGTTTCCTGCTCCAGAATTTTCGTGGAAGTGCCCAAAAGACCTGTTCATAAATGTGTAAAATAATGACTTCTCAGGAAATGTCCACCATTGTGCTTGATGTAGAGGCTTTGATGAAATACGTTTTGTCAGAAACCAAGCTGGACTTTCAGGGGCTCATTACCAAAGTCAGCAAGGTAGACCTCTGATTTTGATGAAAGCGAAACTTTTTGTTTTCTCTTTACTTGTGACATCCCATCTGGTCAAAATGTGTGCTCTAATTCTACACACTTGTCTTCACCAAGTTTTTGTTTAATCTAATGAATGGAAAGATTTTTGCACCCATCTTTTCCTCCAACTTGACCCAAAGTTCTTTGAGTCCAAGCTCGTGTAGCTTCTGGTGATAAACCCAGTTGTAGATAACAACATCAGTGTCTTAGAAATTGGTTGTATGGGGTACCTCGGTGGTTGTAATACCTACGACGTATCAGCAGCTGCATTGTATTTGGTCAAAGGCTGAACCCATGGGACTTTCTCTCTAGTACTCAACTCTTACTACTGGCTCCTGGTGACTGTTTGTGCACGACAGTGGCCACAACCAGGTACATCGCTCCAGTTGGCAAACTAAACGTAGTAAGAGGTGATCCCCGGCTCATTTGGTCCTTCCAGTGCACGACGACACGGAAACGATACCGACAGGAAAAAGCAACAGCAAACTACTTCTGTGTGCTGCCAAGAAAACTCTCACGATGGCACAAAATTCAACCACAAACGATATGGCGCTGATCAGTGACCACCCCCGGCTTGAAAGTGCCCAAAATGCTGCTGGGGAAGAGCAAAGGCAAGCAACCGGTAGGGATGACAGGAATCATGCAGCTGAGGCAAACCTCCAGGGGGTCCAGATGCAGATAAAATCAGAACCAAACATCTTTCCCCAAGCTTGTGTAAAATGCACAAATTTGCAACTTGGAATGTCAGAACTATGGTTACGGGAAAATTGGAGGTAATAAAAATGAAAATCTCACACAGAATGATTGGAATTCTTGGTCTCTTCGAAGCAAAATGGGTTAGTAAAGGTCACTTTCAGAGTGGTGAGCACAAGATCATGTTCTCTGGCAACGGCGAATGCAGGGGAAACTGAGTTGCAATTATATGCGACAAAACTCTATCACAGTCGGTCATAGGTTAGAATCCCGTAAACCAAAGACTGATTTTTGCGAGATTTAAAGGGCATCCATTAATTGTACCTGTAATACAGTCTTATGCCCCTACAACAGCTGCAGATAATGACGATATTGATGACTTCTATGGCGCACTTCAAGATCTGATCGATCACACACAACTCTAATAGCAGAAACCGAAAAGGAATTGAAGAGGTTAATTAATTGCATCAAGAAAGCTAGCGAACATGCACAAATTAAAGCTGAACATCAAGAAAACAAAGATAATGACAAGCCAAGGCATCGCTGAATTTATACTGAGAAAGAATTGAAGTAGTAGATCACTTCGGTTTCCTCAGATCGCGAATAGATGCAAAGTGGAACTGCCAAAGTGAAATACGAAAAAGGCTTACTCTGGGAAGAAAGGCGGTGGTTAGTCTACAGCGATTATGGAAAGACAGTGACCTGAGTCTGAAAACGAAGCAGAAGTTAATGAGAACCCTCGTGTTCCTCATGGTCATATATGCCTTCGAGTCATGGACCCCACTTAAAAGTGACCTGAAGAGGATTGATAGCTTCATGATGTGGTGCTGGAGGCGCATGTTGCTGGTTCTTTGGTTTACCAGGCGAACCAACAAATCCATCTTGGAAAAAGTTAAACTAGAAATACCCTTGCAAGCGTTCATCCTTCGATAGAAGTTATTGTATTTTGCCTATGTTATGAGAACAGATAAAGAAAGCATGGAAATGGCGATTATGTTAGGCGTTTCTGAAGGCAAAAGAAGAAGAGGAAGACCTTGTAGCAGATGATTAGACGGAATCACAGCATCCACAGGGAAGACTCTACAACAGCTAAATGGGCTTACCCGAAATCGGAATGGCTTTAGACGAGTCATCATGGAGGCACCAGAAGTCGAACACGACTTGATGGAATAAGGTAACAAGATCTTGGATACAATAAGAATCCTTTTCACTTTTAACTGACAGGCTTTAACAATGTAATAGATGATTCTTAAATCAGCCTCTTCTGGTGAAAAGAACAGTTTGGAATCCTCTATAGTTACTCTACCTACAATACGCGTTCGTCCGGTTTCAAGCCGGAGCACCAGTTACACATACAATGACAATTATATTTATTTTATTCTGTGAGGCGTTTTCCTGGTAGAATTGTCTTGAAATAAAACTGAGTTTCTATTTGTTTATTACTGACGATTAACAGTTCTTCATGTGGACAGTAATGACTAATTTAAATCCCAATTCAACAATGTTAACTGGTTTGTTGTCAGGTTAATGTGCTCTCTCTTATTCCTTGATAACGTTTTGTGAGTAACTCTCATACACAACATGTACTTGACTAAGGCTATAGAGGACATTATAATGGACCATAAACCCTCTGAGACCCCGTTTTTCTTCTAATAAATGTGAAAGGAAATTTCTCTGATCAGTGATTTGAAATCTGCCTTTTTTAGTCAATTTTAGAAGGCATTGTATTATCTCTTTCTTAAAGAGTTCTATCCAGGGGTTTCAATATTTTATGTTTTCTGAAAAAATGACAGCATTTCCTCCTTTTCTATCACAAGATATAACTTGGTTTGAAAGTAAATTGTGCAAATTCACTGACCGAATAAACATATACGGATTCTCTCTCATAGTAAAGAAGACAAAAACTTGCTTCTTGTTTCTTTGTTCTTCACGATTGCATCTGTCTCTGCCAGTAATGATTTAGTGATACTGCTTTAGCAGTTACTGTGGTTAAGAACGTCATGGTAAATCAATTGATGTTTTGTCACAAAAGTCTGTTGTTTGGTTTAACTAATGATATCACCAGCTCCCTTTTTGGAGCGTTGAATGCTTTATCCCAGCTTTATGTCTGGTGCAAGAGAACTCTATGTAAATCCTTGAAAGTTCGTCAGGAAGCTTCTGTATCAACTAAGGATAAAGAGAATAGTACCGTTGATAATTCCTACTTCCAGTTTGGTTAAAACCTGGCAGTATGTCCTGTATGGCTTGCAAATATTCTTTTCAATTTCCTTCTCTGTCTGCCAATATCAAATTTTTCAAAATTTTTACTAATTCCAATAACACTTCTAAGTAGCGCATCACTTTTGATTGTGCAACTGACCTCTTTGTGAATGTATCATACAATCCTATTAATCTATCACTTTTTTCAAGGCAGATTTTGAAAGAGTGTTGGTATGCATACAAACACATAATTTAACGTGTTCCCACAGAGCTGGATAAGAAAAGCGTTCGTAGACCCAAAAAACTTCTTAGGCCAGACGATTAAAACTGGCTTTAGCTTCAATATCGTTTTGCATTTTGATCATTTCATCTTGCAACGATTGCTGTAGTGTGGTCACATCCACATGGAACGGTTCCATCACCCATTCTGGAACTGAAAGTTTGCACTAATCCTTAAAACGCACTAGCATGTCTCCTTTAACTCCATCAAGGTGGGCACAGTACGTTGTGTAATCAGGCTTATCGAGTTGATTTTCAAGTTTTTGCAGACTGGGAAACTGGTGAAGGTCTTGACGGCCAATATTATTTAAAAAGCGTCAATTTATCGATGAGAGACAATATGATTCCTTTTGCCTTAATGAGATTCATATCTTGGCCTTGCAGCTTTCGATTCATTGGATTCATTTTTTCGAAGAAGTCAAACAGATGCGTCAGTTTATGTTTTGAAGACATGACGGCCTCGCAGACTGAGCTATAAAGTTTTTCTGAAAGTTCAATGATGGTATCATAGTGTGCATAAAAATGCCCCAGACAGTTACCTTTCTAGAGCCAACGAACCTCTGTGTGAAACAGAAGCCGTTCGAAAGATTCGTCATTTTCATGACAGAGCTGGCGAAATAAACGATCGTTAAGAGGATGAGCCTTGATTGTATTCACAGCTTTGATTACGGTATGCAGTGAAGAGTTCAGGCTCTCACTCAGTCTTTTAGTGACGAGATGGTGACGATGGATTACTTAGTGAATCGCAAATATTCCAGGTAATTCGTTTTTTAGGTGAGCTATAAAATCACGCTGACTACCGATCATTGCTGGAGCACCATCAGTAGCACATGCAATGATATTTTTCAAAGGATTGCTTTTCTCATTGAAAAATTCCTTTAGCACTTCAATTATAGACAAGCCTTTCGTGTCCGTGGTTAGAGATCGCGCGAATAAAAGTTCATCTGTGACAAATTATCTCTCAAATAGCGCACATATGCCAAGAGCAAGGCCTCACTATCTCGCAAGGTAGATTCATCTAACTGAATGGCAAATTCGCAGTTCCTCAGATCGTCACAGAGCTTTGACTCGATGTTATCAGCCATCTCGTCAATTCTGCGGGTCACAGAATTGTTGCTGAGCGGGATTGACGACAAGATTCCACTAGCATTACGCTCCATCACTGTTGTAATAACTTCCTTCACTGCAGGAAGAATCAGTGTCTCTCCAATGGTAAGCGCTTTGGCACATTTTGTGATCATCAAGGACAGGTTGTGAGAGACAATAAGGCCCTTGTTGTCTTGTTTTTCTGTCTTCTGAAAAGATGTAACAGTAGTTCCTTCGGTGTATTGCTCCTTTAATTTTAGTAAAAAAAACCCACATTTTCATTGGCCTTATCTCCATGTTTACTTTCCAAACGTTTGCTCAACCTTGATGGTTTCATCGCCTCGTTCGACAATACAGCTTTACACAATAAACACGTCGGTTGCTGTTCATTTAGAGGCGATGGAATAAATCCAAATTTTAAATAATCGATTGAATACTGAAGACACTTTCTCTTCCCTGCCATTTTCCTAAGAAGCCAAAAACCGCAAAAAATCTCTGCTATTTGTCTACTAAATTGAAATCCAAAATGTGTCGTATCTGTTTGAAGGTATGTTTAACAAGGGTACCGGAAGTCTGATTTCATCCATCTTTAAATCAGGTGTTGAACGGTGTTGAACGGTGTTGAACGGTGTTGAACAAGAGATTCTTTCGCATGTTTTAAGAGGTTCTTACCTTGTACATGAATCATTTAGTGTAATCTTCGATAAAGGTTATGCAGTGTCCTACTTTATTTTTGGCAGATTTTGTTATGATCGTCTTATTTTTAACAGCGCCCCCTTTCTTTATTTAGCGCCCCCTACTGCCAGAACATTTTCCAGTGCCCCCGTTGGAAACCACTGGTTTAATTTATGAAAGGTACCTTAGGAAACAAGTAGCAACCCCGAGATAAATTGCTATGAGGGTGTGATATTGTAAAATTTGACGAAACCACTCAGTTGGATGAATAAGTTGNGGTGTTGAACGGTGTTGAACGGTGTTGAACAAGAGATTCTTTCGCATGTTTTAAGAGGTTCTTACCTTGTACATGAATCATTTAGTGTAATCTTCGATGAAGGTTATGCAGTGTCCTACTTTATTTTTGGCAGATTTTGTTATGATCGTCTTATTTTTAACAGCGCCCCCTTTCTTTATTTAGCGCCCCCTACTGCCAGAACATTTTCCAGTGCCCCCGTTGGAAACCACTGGTTTAATTTATGAAAGGTACCTTAGGAAACAAGTAGCAACCCCGAGATAAATTGCTATGAGGGTGTGATATTGTAAAATTTGACGAAACCACTCAGTTGGATGAATAAGTTGAAATTTTCAGCAGATATGAGACCAATTGATTCACTTTATTGACTTCAGATATCTTCATTATAACGATGAGTCCAAAATGTGTACAGTTTATGGAGGACGTTAAAATATGATACCTTTTCAAACGTCTTGGAGGTATTAAGACAATGGCGGCTGTATCATAGAAATAATTGAAAGCACAACAGAACCTCTTAGTGATGGCAGTGAGGAGATCTGCTGTAGATCAAGATTCATAGATACCATATTGCTTATCATAGAAGAGGTGGTGGGAAAATACAAGACAATGTGATGCATCACCAGTCATTTAAAGTTGTTGCTACAGATTTGAAACAAATACATCTCTCCATCACAAAAGTTATGTCTATTTTCGGTCATGGTAGCTAGCTTGAAGGAATGTTTGGTATACCTTAAAAAGCCTCCATCCTTCCAAGTGCATCCATACCGTACTGCAGTAGAACAAGGTCTTTAAAATCTATAAAAGTGCCATTCCAGTTCCAATAAGAAGAATACACTAGGTTTTTAGCTGACCTTTCCTGACGAGCTTACACTGGGAATAGAACACAGCTAACACAATTCTGACCTTCCATCTGATGTTATCAGTTGTCCCAGGTATACAAAGGTTTCTACCTGCTCCACCTCACAACCATAAATAATTAATTTTGCTTTCGATGTTGTTTCAATCCGAGTAACAACCATTGTTTTCGTTTTCTTAATATTCATTTCAAACCAAGTTTTTCACTTTCAATTTTTACTGTGTTTACCAGAGTTTTGAGATCTTCTTTGTTATCAGCCAGAAGAGCAGTGTCGTCAGCATATCGAAGATTATTTATTATCCTACCTCCACTTTTACACCTGGAAGTGATTCTAGTCCCCTGAATATACTGTATGTATACATATTGAATAGCGAAGAGAATAATGCATAGTCTTGCCTGACACCTTTCCTTATTTTTACTGGGTCTGACATCCCCGTAGACATTCTGATTTTAGTTTGCTGGCTTCAGTATAACCTAGATGTTATTGCGAGGTTATAATGACACCTGATAGCTTTTTCAATTTTTAACAAGCTGGCGATAATCTTTCTTCCTTTGCTGGTGTTGTAACTTCTTTGACATCTACCTCGAGGTATTTAAACTTCTGATCTTGTTTGAACGGCCTCGCTGTTCTTATTCTTTATGTCATGCTGAATTTCCTTCCTGCTGCTTGCCACAACTTTCTTCTTCTTGATTTTAGCTTCATATCCCTTCTGCTATGTACCCATCTACCACCCGGCTATTTTCTCTGAAGTTATTATTCGCTGTTAGATTTAATGGCTGGATCATCAGCAACTAGCAGTTTATGTTGCAGTTCGGTTCCGAATTCCTCCCTGATAACATCCAACACCACAACAAGAAGGAATTGGTTCAAACGTGACAATACAGTGGAACTTATATATATATATATATATATATATATATATATATATATATACTAGTGAGTCACCACAAATCAAGGCTAAAAGCCACTCGAGGATGAGGATTAATGAGATTGATAGACTGACAGGTGGATGATGAAAAGTATTGTATAAGGGACGAAAGATTTAAATGAATGAATAAAATTTGATGACTTAAAAGGAGGTTTTTGACAAGTGTTTATTGAGAATTTTTTGAAGATGTCTATGTTGTAGTCCTCCGAGAAGGGATCTTGTGGCAACGTGCTCCACAGATTGGAGGTTCTTGGAAAAAAACCTCTTTTTATGGAAATTCATGGAGGAAGAAAGGAAAATTCTTTGCAGTAGTGGTAGCAAGACGCGTTCTTGCTGTAAAGGTTTTACGAGGAGGAACTAGAGATTGAAGCTCATTTACCATGGAAATACCGATAGAGTAGAGAAAGACTAGCAATATCTCTTCTGTGAGGAAGGGGCTGTAGAGAACTGAACAGGCCATCTCCAACTCTCTCAAGGCAAGAAAGAGTGCCCTGGGAAGCACCTCCCCAGATATGGCAGCTGTACTCCTTCTTTGGGCGTATCTGACTTTTGTTCAGGTAGAGGATTGCATCAAGCGTCAGATATTTTCTGGAGTGGTACAAAGATTCAACTATTTTACCAGCAGTCTTAGCAACAGATTGGATGTTAGTATTCCACTTTAGATCAGGAGTGAAAGTCAGTGCTGGTAGCTTATCAAAACAAGGGGCTTCTTAAAGAAGAGAGCCATTCACTTCAACTAAAGCAAAACTGGGATCTCAACGTTGGTATTGAAAGGAGAGAAGCTTGGTTTTAAAGGTGTTAAAGATAACAAGCCATTTATTCCCCCATTCCACTACATACCCCAGGTCAGAAGAAAGGAAATCCGCAAGACCTTCATCACCAATGCTCTACGAGGTGCAACCATAGACAGTTGTGTCGTCTACATAGATGTCAACAAATGATCTTAGAATGTAATTTGGAAGATCATTAATGAAAATCAAGAAGAGAGTTGGGCCTAGAATAGAACCTTGAGGAACACCAGTGTTAATACAATGTGCTTTGGATTTCTGCCCATTAAAAACTACTTTCATAGATCTATCAGAGAGAAAGGATTTGATCGTTTAGAAGACATTAGCATATATCCCATAGCTAGCAAATTTTTGAAGCAACCCTTTGTGCCAGACCTTATCAAAGGCTTTTAATATGTCAAGATCCACTACCCTAGAAACAAATCGCCCATCAAGAGATTCACTTGTCCTATGAGATATCACAGTCACCACATCAGCAGCTGATCTTGCTGTACGAAATCCATTTTGCTTGTCACTAAGTATATTGTTTTTGATGAGGTGATTGACAACTGCTTGGTTTATCATGGATTCAAACAACTTACTAATGACACCAAGAAGGCTGATACTGAGATGAAGATAACTGTTGCCCGGGATTTTTTAATACTGGGCAGACTGATGAAATTTTCCAAGGAGATTGAAAGCATTTCTCTTTTAAGCAACGATTGAATAGCTTTGTAAGGATAGCAGCAAGTTCCAGCAACAGCTTCTTACGGACAATGGCTGGAATATTGTCAGGACAAGCTGCCTTGCTGAAATCATAAGTCTGGCAACTTCCCTGACAGTTAAATGGATATTGCTTAGTGTATTAAATGCATCAGTTCTGCCATACTTTGTTTTGTTGACAGTTCTTGCCACTTATACAAAAGAATCAATGTCGTAAAAAGATTCCCACATTTCTTGGCTTTGGAACTCTTTTCTATTTCTATTTCTATACAGGACAAACATTGATAACAGTATTTATGTAAATATGTAAATAACTGAAGCTTTTATCCTGTATAAATATTCGTAAATAAATAAATAAAATAAAATATTGTTCTGACCTGAGGTCCCTGAAATTTCTGTTTTCTCATTTCTTTTGTCTTACTTTCTCCTTTCTTCCCTGCAACTTACGCATAATTGTTGAATCCATTTAATGCCAGCCATTTTATATTCGTTTGACAGCATATTGTCAAAACAGTATAAAAGTTGCCGGTATTGAATGGTTTTTGTGTTCCACATATTTGCTCCACTTTTGGAGGCACCTTTTCTCATTTGAGCCTCGCCTGTGAAGAACTTTTCTGATAAGAAAGAGGCTTTCTTTTCAAGGTATCATTTCCTCTCTGGAGGCTAAAGCCTCCCGCC
>RDPX01000364.1:238981-278912 GCA_003991215.1 Morbakka virulenta
ATATTGTCAGGACAAGCTGCCTTGCTGAAATCATAAGTCTGGCAACTTCCCTGACAGTTAAATGGATATTGCTTAGTGTATTAAATGCATCAGTTCTGCCATACTTTGTTTTGTTGACAGTTCTTGCCACTTATACAAAAGAATCAATGTCGTAAAAAGATTCCCACATTTCTTGGCTTTGGAACTCTTTTCTATTTCTATTTCTATACAGGACAAACATTGATAACAGTATTTATGTAAATATGTAAATAACTGAAGCTTTTATCCTGTATAAATATTCGTAAATAAATAAATAAAATAAAATATTGTTCTGACCTGAGGTCCCTGAAATTTCTGTTTTCTCATTTCTTTTGTCTTACTTTCTCCTTTCTTCCCTGCAACTTACGCATAATTGTTGAATCCATTTAATGCCAGCCATTTTATATTCGTTTGACAGCATATTGTCAAAACAGTATAAAAGTTGCCGGTATTGAATGGTTTTTGTGTTCCACATATTTGCTCCACTTTTGGAGGCACCTTTTCTCATTTGAGCCTCGCCTGTGAAGAACTTTTCTGATAAGAAAGAGGCTTTCTTTTCAAGGTATCATTTCCTCTCTGGAGGCTAAAGCCTCCCGCCCACTTCACCGCACCTGCCACCCGAAGTGGATCTTTTGTGTTCAACTTCAAAAGAATTGTTTTTGTTTCATGGTCAGGCGAACTATATAAATTGGCCACACTGCAAACATGTTGAATTTGCCACCATTACATCGGAGCGGATATTTGGTATAGCTATCGGAGAGGACAAAACAGATGAAATAGTTCTTGAACTTTTCCAATTTATAAAGTGGTAGATTTTTATTTACAAAGTTTCAATGAAGAACTGATTTACGCTGATTGACACAATGAAAGTTGACTTGAAGCTGTAAGCTCAAATAGAGCATTGATCTCCGCATAACTGTTGTCATATTTTCACTTTTGGATATTTCCAGACATCTCATTTATTGTAGACTAACGTGTTTACTTTTTTCTGGTTTTATCTTTTGATTGAACAGCAATGGAAGACCAGGCAAGAGAATAGCACTTTGGTGTCAATGTAATGAGTTTCAAGCCCAACAACATTTGATGCCTTTTTCTCCTTTTGAACGACATAACATCCTTCAACACAGTTGGAATCGATAGATTGAATACGTCAGAATGAAGGTCCCTCTTAAATTTAAACAGCTCGAAACATCAGCCCAAATGAGGTTGTACACGCTTACCAAGAGACAATTTGTTCTTGTCTTTGGTGCTTTCATTTCATGCTTCATTATCACTGTTATTATTGGTATTGCAGGACCACCCATCCTTAGTGAACACTCGACCAATGCGAAAGAACTCGCAGTTGCTCCAAAAGATTTCAAATCTGGACCTTTTACTATGGAATCAGGCATGTTGACAATCTTTAATCAACAAGTTTGGCTTATTTGTTATGTGCAGTTGGCTGATGTACCACAGAAATTTTCACGTACTTTCCATCTTTTTGTAAAAATTCTTGGTCGTACTAAAGATAGCAGTTACAGACAAATCATTAAACATGCATATCGAAACAGGACAAGAACGTTAAAATGTTCTGGGAATATATGTGATCATATTGTTGTTCTTCACCTGAGCAATATTGATTTTCCGTCATACATGATGTCTGTTTATTTTTACGGCCTTAATTTGCCAAAGAAAGTTAAAATCAGAAATATTCTGTTTACCTTCAGATATTACAACTCTGAGTTCACCCAAATTGAAATTTGGTTTCGGTTTGTTTTCTTGGTCATGGCATTCACAGTGGCATGCATGTTTGCTCATAGTTTAAGAAGGTTTCCAGTGAGAGACTGGTCCATTGAACAGAAATGGATGTCTGTTTTATTACCATTACTTTTACTTTATAATGATCCATTATTTCCAATGAATTTTCTTCTTCACAGTTGGGTCCCTGGTTCTTTGGATGCTGTATTTCAAACAACTTTTCAATCAGGTCTGCTCTTGTTTTGGCTTTGTGCTTTTCATGGTGTGCGACAGAATGAAAGAACATTTACCCAATTTTACTTACCTAAACTGGCCATTGTTGGATTCCTTTGGATATTTGGATGTTTACTTGGTGCATGGCAGCAGTTTAATGAGCTAAGTGATCCTTCCTATAACTATAAGATTGACACAGGAAACTTCATTGCCCTGAAGGTTGTGTTTTTTATAACTGGAGGTTTGTACTTACTGTACTTGGGATACCTAATGTATGCTGCGTTCTCAGAACTGAGAAATATGCCATATTTTGATATTCGTTTGAAGTTCCTTACTGCACTAATGGTAATTGTAATGGCCATCACTGTGCTTGCTGTGGGACTGAGATTTGGACCAGCTATCTTACATGAAAACTTCATTGCAGAAATAACAAAAACCTATGAAAATTCTGTGGAATTTTTAGCTTTTTATGGACTTTTTAACTTCTATTTGTATACAATGGCATTTGTATATTCACCATCAAGAAGTGCTATTCTTGAAGCAGCCACCCAAGAAAGTGAAACCTTAAATATGCTCTATGATTCAGATGAAGATATTGTGTATGGCAAACCAGATTTAGTTCAGGTTAATAAGAATGAGGAACAAAAAACAATGGATGGGGGGCAAGATTCAGCATTTTAGTTGTACATCATATAATGCCATGTGACATTCTTAGTTTTGTGTCTGTTATCATTCAGACCATCAAAATAAAACTCAAAAGAGTAAGAATTGAAAAAACAGTGCAAGACAGAATTGGCATTTTAAAGTTATCTTTTTACTTTACTTGGTTTACCTGAAACTTTGTTTGATTTTTATGAGAAGGTCCTGGTTAGTGGTTACTGCAACTCTATTGTAACCAAGAGTGGTATTATGAAAGCACACAAAGATCAATTGATTAGTATCAGAAAGGGTATTTGACCAAGGAAGGCCATAGAAAACCATTTTTCAAGCCCAAGAACTATCAAAAAAGAAAAGCAAAATAGAAGTTTATTGCTGATGTTTTTCATTGTAAATTACAGTCAAAAGTGATGTGCAAAGCAAGTTTAAGTTTCTTCACATATTATCCTAGTTATTTTCTTGTAGTTTGGTCTTTAAGTTGACCTATTGACAATTTGTTTCATGTTAAGCTTTTAATACTAATGTTCTGTCTAGTACATTACATTGGTACTTAAATAATCATTTTATTCAATTTCAAGCATGTGTTGTAAAAGCAACAGTATTGGGTAAGGACAACAATCTTTTTCAGTTGACAGGAAATAGGTTTCTTATCAAATTATTTTATTTCATGTGATTAAGACAGATGGGCAGGGTTATTTAAACAGTGCGTAAATATTTGCTCTTTACAAGAGCAGAGTACTTGCTGAGTACTTGCTTTTATTTTATATAGTAATTATTAGTGGTATTATTCCTTTTGGTTATCAGAAAGTGAGATTAATTTTAGTTTAAAAAACTCTGATAATTCTGAACAATTTTCAAACTTTCTTTTCATCTGATTATTTTAATCTGTGTGATAGTATTATATTGTTACCAATTATGTTTGTCATATAGATATAAAAACACAAATATACAATGTACAGGTGCAACCTCTGGACAGATACAGACAAGTTTCAACCAGTTTCAGATTTCATCTGTGCAGCTAGCTATCCAGTTAGGACATTGTATTTTGGGAGAAGTAATATGTTAATGAGCACAACTTGTTTGCAGTATTGTGGTATCATTTTCTTTTTAGATTTCTGATCTTGTGACTAGATTTGCTGACAAGACATGAAATTGCTTGAAACCTGTCTCCAATATTCTGGAGATTAAACACGTACAATTCATATTTTTCTCCATCTGAATTAACATTGGAGTTTTCAATGTTGCTCTGATTTTATGAAAGCCTATTTTGTTAAAAGATCTTTATCATTGAAGCCCAGTATTGCAAGTAACCTGTGTTTAAATTCATGTAGTTGTTTATAGTCATATACTATTTCTGATGTGTAACATCCAAAAGATGAAAGACTGTTTTGTTAATCCAAGTACTTCACCATGAAATGGAGATTCACCCTTCAAGTGTACTATGTGAATCCTGACAAGAACAGTATCAAATATGCATAATTTTGAATGACCTGTACTTCTACACATGTGTACTTTTCTGCAACTCGTTCACAAGCACTCACACAATACACACATGGTATAAGATATGTATGCATGTATATCATAACTTACCTAGAGAAATTAGAAAACCTTTTTAAATCTGCATCCATAATATGGGCATCAGTGTATGTGCACAAATTATACTGCATTTTTATTTCAAGAGAGTAAACATTTGAAGAGTTTTTCAATCTGCATTTCACTTATAAAATCTCTTTTTTATAATTGTTTAGCGTGAATCCTTGGTGCACATTTATATTGTTTAAATTTTTTGGGTGGTGGTGGTGGTAGGTGTTTGTGATTGTTGTTTTTTATGTAATGGATATTTATTAGGTTGCAAGTTTAACTGTTGGCCCATAACGAAACACTGAAATTCTAGGTCTTAAAGTACATGATGACTTATAAATGACTCAATTGCCTGGATCTTGTTTTTATTACCTGGGTGAAATTGCATATTATCACAGAACTTGAGATTCCAAAGCTATGATTGTAATGTTGCTTGTGCCTAGTATATTTTTAATTCTCATTTGCATGTGTGTGTATATATATATGCAAATGAGAATTAAAAATATATTAAGCACAAGTAACATAAAATTAATGTTATGTAGATGACTGAATTTGATAATGCCAAACCCAGAATCGGACCACATGTGTACACATCATAAATACATTGATATATTTATGTATTTTTGTATATAAACTTAATTGTTTACAGATGTATGTTTACTTATGGCTTTCCCTTACCTAATTAAAGCAAGCACAATAACATTAATTGAGTCAAGTGCAACTAACTAAGTTGTTGAATTAATTATTTAGATCAAATATTTGTTTGCTTTTGAGTAATAACACTGTGTCAAAACCACACATATAGATTCACCAGAACATTAGTTTGAAACACGTGGGAGTCCCCTGAAAAACAATTGATGCATACCTTGATCACTGAGATTGTTGTTTTGTATATAAGTAGTTCTGCAGTAAAAGAGCTGGCATATTATATATTCTAGAAATAGGTAGTCACCCATGAATAAAATAGGCCAATCTACCCCACATCCATTATCAGCGTACCTCTATAAGTGACCATCTTTCAGAAAGAATTTAAATTCTTTAAATCTTTAACTTTCAAAATTTGCACATGTTCTTGCTTGTTGTTAACCATTTGTGTAGTCAGCATCAGGACACCTCAGTATCAAATACTAAACTTCAAGTTAGCCAATGATGCTTTTATTGATACCATCAAAATCATGTTGGGAAGGCATGAAGATGTTTTGTGTTACTGTCAGCATCAGCTTGTCACTGACATTGATCAATGCTTACTTGGCATGTCAGAGAACAAAATCATGGTTTGTGTACAAGATTCTGTATTTAAGAAATTGTCTTAATTTTTTTCATAAGGCCTACATTTATTTCTATATGTTACCATTTGGACAAAAAAATATGTCTGGTGTACTTGCTGTGGATATAATTACCAAGTGTCTTTTTATGTTTTATTTTAATTTTGCTGTTAGCTTAGTACCTTCTTTAGAAGAATAACAATATGTAACCAGGAATGCTTCGTTAGGGACTACATTATCTTTCACATAGCCAGGTTTGTTAAAGAGCAAATAATAGTGAAAAGTTTTGTTATTCCTATGTATTTACTCTAGGCTTTAACAAAGAAATTTTTTTTTCTTTGGTTTTCAACTATATTTACAACATTTGTCAGTATAGTATTTTGAGGTAATTGCTTGAAAAATTATTTTGTTTTTGGGACAACAATCTCAGTTTAAGACAGAAATTTACTCTTTTCTGCACAGCTAGGAAACAAGGTATGCTTCACCAGTCTAATTGCATTGCCTAACTACAATTTGTTTGTATGAAATATACCCACAGCAGTGCAAAAAGAAATGGTGTCAGATACTAAAAAGGGCTGTGGAAGGCATAAGGTGACACTAACTTAAGCAGATAATGCTTTAAATGAATACAGATCTCCCATTCAAGTCATACTGTTGGTATAACTAGCTTACTGTCTACTTAGTAAACAGCTTTTAGTATTATTTTCAGATTGTATTTAAAGTTTGGAAAAATGTATTTAATAGTGAATACTCAGTGACATAAACTTACATAACTGTTTTTTCTCTCCAGTTTTCCCCTTTGTTTCTGCCATAGTGGCTAATTTTCTTTGGGTTTTTTGTTTTCCTTAAAGCATCACTCATTGGAAGGTTTAAAGGTGTTACCTGATCTCTCTGCATGTTTACCACTGATGCAGTGGTGAGGTTTGAGTGCCCAGGGCTGTCTGGATCAACCATCTACTGGCCCCTTTACCCTTTAAATTGAAAAAACAAGAGAGGAGACTTCAGTGTGATGATACAGAAAGGGTTATATAATTGATGTTATATAGGTGATGGTCAATCTTAGATGAAAGAAGGTGACAGAAAAGAAGTATGAGCAAAGAAGCTATGTCTGTTATGCTTCTTATATCAGTCAGATAAACTTTGTAGAGGTGAGAGCTGGATAAAACTTTGGTGGTTACTTTGAAAATGTGAGGATAATCCAACAGAGAAATTACAATGACTGCAATTCTAAAAAGAGGAAATAAAGGTACATTGTCATCATAAGCAAGAACCAAATTTTAACTTGAGACCCTGGCAGATTCATTGCAGATCTAATACTGGATATGATACTTAAAAGATTCCATTGGAGGAAAAACTCATTTTTGAAAGAGGTATTTAAAGTAGGGAAATGGTGTATTTATAGGCCTATATTATGGGGAAATTCATCCTAAAAGTGAGAAAATATGTTGGTTGTGAAAGAAACCCTTTCCATCATAACAGGTGATTTAACTGTAATAGAACTAGATTAAGGTAGAAAAACAGTGCATACTTTGGCTGTCATTAAAATTTAAGAAAACTAACCTTTAACACTGTGGAATGCATAATATATGACACATGAATAAACATAGTGGTAGCTTCATAAGAAACACAAAATGCTTGATAAATGACAATATTCCCCAATAAAATAGAAAGTTAACAACCATCCTTTAGGTTTGTTTTTTTGCTCATTTTGTAATAAAAGTTAAAACGTGATTTTTTAAATTAAAGTTAGCACTCATTGGTGTATTAATTCTCACAGAGACAAAGCTCAAAGATGCCTCTTNCTAGATTAAGGTAGAAAAACAGTGCATACTTTGGCTGTCATTAAAATTTAAGAAAACTAACCTTTAACACTGTGGAATGCATAATATATGACACATGAATAAACATAGTGGTAGCTTCATAAGAAACACAAAATGCTTGATAAATGACAATATTCCCCAATAAAATAGAAAGTTAACAACCATCCTTTAGGTTTGTTTTTTTGCTCATTTTGTAATAAAAGTTAAAACGTGATTTTTTAAATTAAAGTTAGCACTCATTGGTGTATTAATTCTCACAGAGACAAAGCTCAAAGATGCCTCTTAAAATCTTCCAGAATTTTAATAACCCTGTTACAATAACCCTAACAGAGACAATCCGTTTTTCTCAACCCTCGGCAAGCACATATATTTGTCAAGCTTTTTCCCCTGATCCCCCTTTCCCAAGTTGCTGGCCTTGGCAATTTAAAGTTTAATTTGAAAATTCACTGAAAATGATCAAAACTTAGTATACAATCATTAAAACAATAAATATTACATCCCTGTCTCTGTTCCTCTGCGGAAATATTTGATTACTTACTTGGGAAATCAACAGTCAGAGTAGAAAAAACTACTTTTTGTACGTCATACAATAATCAAAGTCATCAGAATAAATTACTCAATTTTAGAAGGAAGGCCTGGATGACTGAATATTCTTAAATTTGACCAGAGTGTGTATGATTTTTATTGAAGCCCAAATTTGAATATTTTTCAAACGGAATGTAACTGGATGGATCTCACTGGGACCCTTGGTTCTTTCTCTCTAGAGATAGTATATGTATATACGTTGCTTTTTTATTTTGGTACTATTTATACATTTTTGTTATGATTTTACATTCATTGTCTTGTTATATTTTATTACAGAAGATCGTTGCGTTGCTTTACAAACCTAAATTTCTGTGATTTATGATTTATGAAACAAATTGCTTCGTCACACGGAGTTCCAGATCATTTGCATAAGTAATATAATACTGTAATAAATTAATGGGGATCTTAATAAATTTTAGCGGAAGTTATTTTTGCGGTTTTTGGCCCTAACCACGAAATTAAATTCCGCGAAATAT
Source organism: Morbakka virulenta (assembly GCA_003991215.1). Taxonomy (NCBI): domain Eukaryota; kingdom Metazoa; phylum Cnidaria; class Cubozoa; order Carybdeida; family Carukiidae; genus Morbakka; species Morbakka virulenta. The sequence goes on from RDPX01000364.1 coordinate 247,334, forward strand.
ACAAATTTCTGCTTGACCGCAAAAATTATTTCCTGGAAATTTCAGGGGTTTTTAAACCTTTTTAGTACCATGTGCTACTCTAAGCCAAGCAAACAGCTATATAAAGGCTGTCTATACTATAAGTTTTAAAATTGACAAAAGCTTAGTCGTTCTTTCTGTTGATTCCCCCGCCAAAAAAAATTTATTGAAGGCATGCTAACCGTGAAAATAAGTTACGCCAAACTTTGATCCATCCAACCGCGAAAATGTATTCCCTTAATTAATGTAGTTAGTACAGTTTTGATTGATGTCATTGCATTGTGAAACCTTATGACGTGACTCAGTGTAGAACGGTGGTCTTCAACCTGGGTGGTACCTTCCACCAGTGAGCGATTTCAGATTTCGGGTGGGCAGTAGAATAATTTCATTTTATTTCAAAACCTTCCAAAATATGTAATCTCACATATGTAAGTGGCAATACTTTTTCATAATTTCATTATCAGAACCGTTACTATGACAACGCTACGACGTTCGATCCCACAGAGACAAGCTCTTAGAAATGACCTCATCGAAAGTGACCATTGGCTGACAACTTTCTTCCAATCCAATACGCTCTGGTTTATCTCTTTCCCTCCTCGCTCTATCTCCTCAGCCATCGCGAACAAAAGATTTGCTTCGGATGTCGTCTCGTCATATGAGTGATTCTGTTTTCTCATCCTAGTCCGGTGCTGTCCTTGACAATCTTTCTAATATCTACATATTACTGGATTTGACATTATTTTGCACCAGGTATTGTATGCCTATGTCTCAAAAGAAGAAATATGTTCGTGGCTATTTCTCAGAGTATCTGAAGTTCGATTTCATTTAATCTACTTCAGACAAGCAACTTCCAATGTGTTTACTGTGCCACAAGACCTTTTCAAACGAATCGATGAAGCCAAGTCGAGAACATCTTGTTGAAATGCACCCAAACGATGAAAGTAAGCCTATTGAACATTTTCAAGACCTTTCCAAAAGATAAGCAAATCGTTCTACAATAATTACATTATTTAAAAAACAAAATTCAAATCTTCAAGATGGTTTAACGGAAGCCTACCATATATCTAAATTAATTACAAAGTGTGGTAAAAGCCATAACATTGGAGAAAGGTTAATAATACCTTTATTAGCAATTTCATCTCAACAATAATGCATCAGGAATCAACCGACGTCATGAAAACATTACCTCTTAGGGATACTTTTGTCACCCGACGTATTGATGAAATGGCAGCTAATGTTGAAGGTAAACTTGTTGCTATTCTCCAAAACACTTTATTCTCAATACAGTTGGATGAGTCTGTCATTGTACATGATAATGTTGATGGCATATGTACGGTACTTTGATGAAGACAAAACTTTATAAGAATGTTATTTACTTCAAATCTTATTACAGATACAAAAGGATTGTCAATATTTACTGCTGTGAGATCGTACTTAGAGAAAAATGATATAGCCTTGCACAATATTGCTGCATGTCCTACTGATAGAGCCCCGATATCGTGGTTTTGTTGGTTTTTGGAAGGAGGAAATGCCAAATGTTCTATGTATTCATTGTGTGATACATGGACAACATCTTGTGGGAAAACATTTGAGTACAGAACTTCATATATCATTAAGTGTGATAATTAAGACCATAAACAAGATTAAATCGAATCCAAAAAATGATAGCATGTTTCGACAGCAGTGCCAGGATAACAATGAGCAATTTATTCGGCTTTTGTTATACACAGAAGTTCGTTGACTCTCGAAGGGTACATGCTTGACTCGTTTTGCTGAGTTGTATGATAGCGTTGTTCAGTTTCTTGAAATTAAACACGCGATTAGTCTCTGCGCTTAATTAAAAGCAATCAAACATGACGTCTTTTACTTGGCATCGATTTTTTAAAAATTCAATGAAGTAAATTTAAAGCTCTAAGGCACCAACATAACACTGATCACCTGTAAGGATGCGTTGTCATTATTCATAAAAAAAACTTGAGATTTTCCGTCATATTCTCTGGCAAAGAGAATTTCAGCAGGGCGTCCAAGAAGGCAACCTCCACGTGGTAACGCCTGGATGCTGATTAGTTCGGTTATCCTGACTGGTTGGTAACGAATAGCCTTCATTTCAAGCTGTTCTTCCGTACCATGGAAGAAATCGATCTCGTCGTTCATGTGATTTCGAATTTGGTTCGTCGTCGATTTGGAGAATTTTTTTTGCTTCCAGCAGCTTACACACACACACACACACACACACACACACACACACACACACACTCACAGAGAGAGAGAGAGNGATAGGATACAAAAGTCAGGATGAGGGAGAGGGAAGAGAGAGAGAGAGAGAGAGAGAGAGAGAGAGAGAGAGAGAGAGAGAGAGAGAATTTCAGCAATTTCCAGAACTTTCAGCAGTAAAAGACCACGTAACGCCAGAGGACATTGAAGCATTTGGCAATCATCTCAATGAACTTATATCAGATATGGAAAAACGATTTAGTGATATTTTCAACTTGAAAGTGCATGATTTGTTGAGAAATCCTTTTACTGCAAATGCCGTTAATGTTGATGCAACATTCCAAGAGGAGCTATTAGAAATGCATTTCCAGGAAGAAAGCAAAACTAATTATAATAATGGTGGATACCAAAAACACTGGCAAAATAAGAAAATTTCAGACTGTTATCCAAATATGTGGAAAATGGTAAGAAAATTGTTACTGCCTTTCCCTTCATCCTATTTAGTGGAATCAGGCTTCAGTGCTGTAAACAATATCATCACTGAACAAAGAAATCGCCTGAGAATTAATGAAAGGGGAGATCTACGCTTGCTGTTGACTAAAATGGAACCAGACATTCAATATTAAGTCACACATCATCAAGCTCAAGGATTTCATTAAACCATAATAATCCGTGTCAGTTTTAGATAACAGTGAATAAAATGCCCTCTTCATGCTTTTTGTGCTCTGCTCACATTTCATGCTTTCCAAATTTTTATTTCTGTGGCTTGATATTTAGTTTCATATGTCAAATTGAATGTAGTTTAATATGCTGCAAACAAAGCTTAAGATGCTTGTTTAAAACAAGATAGTTCTATAAAATTGTTTATTGAATACTTCATTTGTTAAATGTATGGGTATATTCTATAAAGAACGTTTTACTTTGTATTGATAATTACAATATATGTCACTAATCGTGCAGCCAGTTTGAAATAAAGGAATTTCAATCAGTCACATAGTTTTGTCTATCTTATGTATTTACTTTCGGGATCAAGGTGTATCAATGATGAGGGACTTTTTGGATCAAATGTTATTGGGCTGTGAGAAATTTTATTTTTTCAGAACTTACACAAATGGTCGGTACGTGAAAAAAGGGTGAAGACCACTGGAGTAGAACATTTTGCGATATCTTGGGTCCACCATGCCAGCAGTTTTTGCAAGTGAATGGATAAAGCAAGCCTCTACAATTAATGAAGGGGGTCCTAGTAAGGTTCTTGGGTGGGGGACAATAGTCGAAATTAATCAACGGGGGAGAAGTTTATTTGGCACCTAAGAGTCGTAGGCTAAATCAATAAACACAAAAGTTGAAAAATTATTACGGTTTCTTTTTTGATGACGTCATTTTATGCACGTTGCACAGAAAAGCCAGAATCATAGTTAAGATTTAAGAAAAATTATGAAACATGCCACGTTGGCCAAAAATCAACCTTATGACCCAACTCAACATTCTAGAGTACAGTAGTCAAGGAATCTTTTGTTAGTTTCTGGTCTGTAAAAAACAAACATAAATTATATTCATAAAAATTTAAGCTCGTATTCAGAACTAGATAATTTACTTTTAAAAAATCACGTTTTAACTTTTATTACAAAATGAGCCAAAATTTTATTTAAAAACGCGGCAGGTGGATTATTACAAAATGAGCAGTTTATTACAAAACGCGGCATAACAGGCGATCTCATAACATAACCAAGATTACTATAATATACCATACTGATGACGTTGGGTTAGTCTTTTCAGCTCTCCTACATATTCAGAAACAGATTCGCTGGATAATCGATTAATTGATTGTATTGAAGATGAATAATTCGGCAATGCTATTCGGAGTAGGGTTCAAGCTTGACCCTATCAATGCTATTAATTCACCATAGATATTAGAGAATGGTTCATCTCGAACAAACAAACTGGAACAGTTTTTATCTCTTTGAACTGTGAATATAACCGCTTTCTTCTTTTGATCGTGAGTACTCTCGTTTGCAAAGAAAAAACCCTGTGATCGTTCGATCTTATATGACCATTGCTCCTCAAAAGCATGGACTTATTGTACGAAGCCATGATCTTTGTCGCCCAATGTAATAAATAAATTCAGACTGAGGCAAAATGAAAACGTAAATACATAATTAAGTTGCCATTTGTATTTTTGAAAAACCTGAACAGAACGAATACCATGAGCTGATTAATATATGACATGAGTAAAAGCTTACATGTAACTTTAATTGTCATTAGAGAAGTCATATTAAGAAGGCTGAAAGAGGCAGAATCAGGCAGTTCTATACTTATACACAACAGGAAAGGATAGATAAGAGGATTAATAGAAGTTTTGAAGAGGTGAGAAATTACCAGAAAACAGACTGTAAGTCATACTTCAGCAAATCCTCAATTTTCAGTAATGGCTTTTCTGTTCAAATACCAAGTTAGCGTCATAAATGATTGCTTTAACTTTATTACAAGTAGTGGTAAAAGATGGTGATTTGCTTCAATGTTGATATTTGAGGAGGGAGGTGACTTCGTGCAGTATGTTATAGTTGCAGCCCATGCAGAAGATGACCATTGATGTAGTCGGAAAGGACACAATTTTTTATTTGGGTTTCTATATCTTTCCATAACAAATATAACACTACAACGAGAGGCTCAAAGTCTAGAAAATGCAGACATGTCTTTCCTCGTCTGTGAATTTCCTTCTAAGAGGTCTTTGCCTCGTTTTGGTCAAAAGTATATACATATTTACATTACATTAACTATAAATATAAATGAATTCTTAACTGTATTTCTAAGATGATACCAATACCTCAGTACTATCAGCCATCCAGAAAGTCACTTCTTTCTTTTCTCTTCTTAAAAATTTTAACCTGGGAGCAATTGAAATTTAGCGTTCTACTTTACTGTAGAGAATCTCCAATCAATCGAATTCTCCTTTTTGTCCAATAAAAAAAGGCAACCAGTTGATTGAGGAAGAGAGAGATAAAAATACTAACTTCACCACACATTCTTTCATACCTTATCACGTGAAAATAAACTACATATCTAATTGATCTGTACAACTAGAAAATAGTTTTAAGTAAATGCGGTTTAACTTTGACCACAGCTTATAATAACGTGGCTCAATTGACACTTAATTGACAGCAACCATTTAGGCCAGAGGGGATTTCACCTGAGGCTGTAGTATAATTTCTTTTTCTTTGACATGAACAACAAGGTCAAAACCTTTGTTGAACAATGTGAACTATGCACCATATTCAGTAACAGACAAAAAAACGTATTGATAGTCACATAGTACCCTCTAACAAATATTTTGTGGTCATTCAGGACTTGGCTTCCCGTTTTTCTCCTGCAAAAATCGTATCACATACCAGTGCCGACTCAGTTATCCCTGCATTAGGTGATGTATATAACAAGTTTAGCAACCCAGAATATTAATTGTCTGACAATATATCCCCATTTAAGTTTGTACATATAAAATCCTTTGCACAGAAAAGAAATATACTACTTCAACGCACATCATCACTGCATCCAGTATCGAATCCTGTGGATTAAAGCCATTGGACAACTCCATGAAGATGGCCCATTACATGCATCACGTTCCTAAATAAACACTCAGTAATTTGTTGTCCAACTAGAGAACCACACCCCATCTAACTACAGAAATATCTCTCTCTGTGTCATGGTTTTCTGTGATCGGCGGTAGCTTTCCCGTGTGCAATGCTAGTAGTGAAGATGTAGAGGAATCCCACGAGATCGAACCCAGAAGGAGCAAATCAAAGGCTATCTCAGTGCTTCCAAATACCGTGTCACACCCAGTATCAATATAAGCGATAGTATTCATATTTAAAAATTGGTAAAAAAGATAGGTTTGAGTCTATTTTCACCACAAAAGTTCATTGTTGTCGACCTTGGGGATCACCAGCATCATTTAGTCATAGAGCGAGGTATTAATTTAAAAGCATTTCACTACCAAGCAGATGTTGTCAAACTTTACAAGTCAAATTTGGAAAAAATAGAAAAAGAAATGGTTGAAAACTCTCCACAAATTAAAGCTAGAGCAATTCGAATATGGAACATAGCAAATTCCCTAATGATAACAGAGCTATCATTTTAGCGATGTCGATTCTGTATTTGTGGTAAAAGGATCCAACAGACCTGCTAGGAGAAAGCTTCGCTACTATGGAAATGACTTTATTACCTAAAGTTCTAGAAGGGAAGGGATATAGTATGTTATAACTATTACTGAAATACATTTATGACAAAGTGATATTATGTTGGTCTGAGGTTGAGTTTCAAATCATTGTATGTTATTGTATCTACGTATAAAACTGTAAAGAAATACTTCTTTTGTACTTTGTAATCTAAGTTATTTTGTTTTTTCTTAACTTTTAGACTAAAAAACTATATAAGACAAAGTTTAGACTCATTGAGGGTTAACTATTAGAACTCCTGAACTAAGTAAGCTAATATATAATATACAGTTGAACCTTAATTATCGGAACACCCATTATCCAAGTTTTAAGATTATCAGAACAAGGTCTTCTGTGCTGCACTGATGAGCCCACAAAGGGCGAAACGGTACTGTCTGCAGATTGAGTATATGTATATGTTTAATGTGGATGATAATGTATAAGATCTTCTGGTCCGGGTAAATATTAACGTATACGTGTGTTATAACGTAAACGTAAATACATGCACATGTATATCGAGTAAGATGTCGTTTGTTAACGGGTAATCAGTTATCCGAACAATCAGTTATCCGAACAAATTGCTTCCCGCCCCGAGGTTCAACTGTAGTGGGTTTGAAAAAAAAAGCTTACAAAAAATATTTATATTGAAGTTAAATCTAATTTGGTTGGAAAAGCAAGCTTCATCTTCTAAGTATTTTGCTTTAAATAGTTTCATGTTGTATATCGACCTGTCCTATTTGAGAAAGAATTGGTACACGTGCTTTTCTCTCATATCATACACAGGACAGTGAAAAGAGTTTCCTAATTGAAGGGGGATATTTTATCATTAGGGTCGAATTTCAAAAATGACACAATCCATTTTTTCCTTGATAAAATGGTAGTTACAAGTTCATCCTCAGAAAAGTACTCCAAAATCTTCGAAAAAGAGTAATCTAGAAAAATTCGTTGGCCATTTTTTAAATAATTGATTGCTGAAGAGCTTTGGTTTAATTACTCCACTGGAATCAATGCCTATTTATGAAGAAACCATAAATATTGAGCAATTTTTTTAATGCCTTGCGGTCTTAATTGTAACGAGTCAGATATTTGTGCTTGGTTTATTATTGTCTGAGTAAAACAATTAAAGTAAGCGGCTTTATACTCGAATTTATGACCAATGTATTTTTTAAAAGTAATCCTCAGGGTTTCATTAAGCTTAAAACCCTTCATGTCATTCAATAATCTCATATTGTAAGATTTAATAGTTTTTCGGGTGGTTTGTAGTAAACAAATGGGTGTTTATTGTTTTCTAAACTAACTACATAAGATGTAGTATAACCCTTTAAGCCTTTAGTTGTTTCTCTTATAATAGTACTAGGTGTTGGAATTGGAGGTCTAACAACCTTTTTATCAGTCCCAGGTGTTGGAATGGTGTTGTCTTCATACTCCTTTACCATCTGTTCAACAATCTTACGTGGTTTTTCTATGATTGTGTATTCTGTTTTAATAGCATCTCGTTTAGTTCTGATCCCCTAAGCCTAAGACCTCTCTTGTTCATATCTACTTGTTTTAGTTATTAAAAAAAACACTACCATATGAATCATTAAATCGTTACATCTCGTATCAAGTTTGTCAAATCGTTAGTCTTGTTCAACTTTATTTTTGTTAACTTCTTTCATTTCTTTTTCACAGGGATCATTTATTGTCATATAGTTACTTGTTTTAATATTGATTTCATTGTCATTTCATATATAGAATAACAAGTCTTCAACTCTAGATGTAAGAACTTTATTATGTCATGAGTCGTAAGCTTTTACTGTTGTTTCCATCTCGATAGTGGAAACAGCAGTAAAAGACCTTCCCAAAAGTGAAGCAGACACAATTAGAGCAAAGACAAGCCTCACCTTTCAATCTTCCAAAGTACATATTGACAACATCACGAAAAGGGAACGATGTGCCATCAAAACCCTAAAGAATGATAATTCGATCTCCATCCTACTGGCCGACAAATGGCGTGCAATTGTCATCCTCAACAAAGCTGATTACATCCAGAAATGCCAGGAGCATCTCAATAACGGACCATATACCATGGTTAAGCGCAGCCCAATGAACTCAGTCAAGACCAAAGTAAGCAAAGCACTAATTACCTTACAGAAAAACCATTTCCTTGATAACTGCCTCTACCACAGATGAAAACCCAAAGACTCGGCTTTACCACGGTTCTATGGATTACCAAAAGTACATAAGTCTTCAACTGTCTTTTCTTCCTTTGAGAAAAATATCACTACAATCATTTCTATTACGTATAACATGTTTCGATCTTATTTTATGACTGATTAGACCATCATTAGGTTATTTAATAAATTCGTATTTTTACAAGCTGCTTTTAATCAAGCCTATCTGAAGTTTGAAATGACAATGAAACCAATGACACAAGAGCACACCTTTGACTGGGAAAACAAAAGGATTATAGACACGGAAACTTTAAGAAAAATAAAAGAAACAACCCATTTTCTACAGCACAGCAATGAAATCAACAATATATCCTACACCCTTCCAGAAAAATGACTTCCAGCAAGAAAGAAAGAAACACGATAAACAAAACACAGGCAAAACGCCATTCCTCAAAACAACTCGATCCCTGTATCAACGTAGGTCCGCACTGCCAAAGTATAAAACAGCTGTACCAAGTAAGCATCCCTTCGTTAAAGTAATTTTTAAATGCTTCAGTTACAGGGCCACCTTTTTTATTTTTCAATGGTATAATCCAACCATATTTACTACTCACGTTTAAAACCATTATTAAATATTGGTATCCTTTGTTCCATTTACTAAAATGCTACACAGTTAGAACACCATATTTTGTCTATTGATTCACAAACCACACTTCGCCGAGTAAAGTTACGATTTATTGGTTTACGTAATGCATTTGCCAATTCTATTTTCCAGTCTTCACTCGATGACTTTTAACGTCTTTTGACTTCATTCCCAATCCAACCCTTTGTTTTGTGTTCATTAAAAGTTAGCTGTCTGACCCTATCAAGGCATTTGACCGTTCTGTACCAAATCCGACTTATTCTTACCCATATGGTAACACACATCATGATAGGCGGCTATTTCGTCTACCTGATTGTAAGATTGTACACACTATTTGGTTACCTCTCCAGCGTCTCTTTTATACTCAAGCTGTTTTCCAAAATGACTATAAGGTCCAAGAAATGTGTATTTATCCGGTGTCCAACCATTTTGGGGTTTTGGTAGCATCCCGATAGCTATGTGGATATTAAACATACTACCTTTTTGTAAAGCAAATTTACTCTTTTTACCATTACCAATAACACAAATTGATGAAAGCATCAATTTATCATTCTTAGATGTTACCTATTTTTCATTGAAATAGTTAGTTGACTTTTTACGTCTCAAACAAAATGTATTCATATAATAATACGTTAGATTGTTCTTATAACATTTTACTAATCAATTTGAAATAATAGTTAGAGACCTTGTTTTTCTTTTGTATTCAAAACTAGATTGACTATTTTGAATGTAACGAGACTGTTACTTCCTGCTTGTGATAAATTTGGTGAGTTTTTATTAAACACAACTTTCCTTACAACAATCCTGACCTCTACCCTACCAATATCTCTATTCTTATAGAACTTGATTTTATCAATGATTTTGTACTCAATTGCACTGTTGTCTTTTTCCCTTCGTATGTATCCCCATCAGCTTTCATTTTCCCTAATTCTGATTGCTGTGCTTTATTTTTACCTTTTCCAAGTATTACACAATTTGAATCAATGAAATAGATATTATCATTTGTATTTAGTTCAGTTACCATTGGTTTGTTTAACATTTTTATCACTATTTTCAGTCTTTTTACTCTTTTTCAACTCCTTCTCAATTTTTGATTGTTGAGTATTAATGTCTTTTATTTCTTGTATTGCCTTATTTGCTTCCTTTTAAAAAATATCTTCTTTTCTCTTATTCTCTTTACTTTTCCTTCCTTTTAAATATCTTCTTTTCTCTTCTTATCTTTACGTTTGCTTCCTTTTAAATATCTTCTTTTCTCTTCTTATCTTTACGTTTGCTTCCTTTTAAATATCTTCTTTTCTCTTCTTATCTCTACTTTTTCTTTCTTTTAAATATCTTCTTTTCTCTTCTTATCTCTACTTTTTTCTTTCTTTTAAATATCTTCTTTTCTCTTCTTATCTTTACTTTTGCTTCCTTTTAAATATCTTCTTTTCTCTTCTTATCTTTACTTTTGCTTCCTTTTAAATATCTTCTTTTCTCCTCTTATTTTTACAGAATTGAGTATATCACCTACTTTCTTAAAGGTAGCTTTATGCTTAATTTTCTCTGAGATTAATTTCTGTCTCTTTTTACTTAGATCTTTGCTGGTTCATGTTAATGATAAAACACGACTATCTGCTCTCTTTATACCTCAGTATCTAATCTCTTTCCATTTGACACATTCTTTCCTTGAGCACGGTTTTAATTTTTTATTTTAACCAAAAGTACATTTATCGTCAGTTTTACAACCGAGACTGTTTTATAAACTGATTCTTCTTTCCCTTGCAAATAATACAAGTTNATATCTTCTTTTCTCTTCTTATCTTTACTTTTGCTTCCTTTTAAATATCTTCTTTTCTCCTCTTATTTTTACAGAATTGAGTATATCACCTACTTTCTTAAAGGTAGCTTTATGCTTAATTTTCTCTGAGATTAATTTCTGTCTCTTTTTACTTAGATCTTTGCTGGTTCATGTTAATGATAAAACACGACTATCTGCTCTCTTTATACCTCAGTATCTAATCTCTTTCCATTTGACACATTCTTTCCTTGAGCACGGTTTTAATTTTTTATTTTAACCAAAAGTACATTTATCGTCAGTTTTACAACCGAGACTGTTTTATAAACTGATTCTTCTTTCCCTTGCAAATAATACAAGTTAGTTTAATCATTCATTTACCATTCTTAGATGTTTTATAGCGTTTATACATAGACTGTGTTTTTCGTTTACACTTAGGACAGCAGCTTTTAGTTCTTTCATCAAAATTCTTCATACATGTTTTATGTTCTTTGTTAAGAAATAAAAATTCTTATGGTTCTATCTTGTTGAAATAGTTAGAATCGATATTGTTTTCCTTAGCAATAAGTCTACGATGATTATCTGTAGTTGGTTCATATAATATCATATAAGAACAATTTTGTCTCACTTTTTCTGGTACATCATAAGATGATTGGCTGGTGTAAATTTGGCTAATTTTATGATGTCCCCCATTGGTGAAATGATTAGCTATCTTGTTTTGAACCTTCTTTCGGCATTAATCAGATCATCAAACAAGGCGATCTTTTGATTGTCTTCTGGATATTCAGCTGTTTTTCCTATATCATTCCGTGTTCCAACTTCTAATACAGGATAATCTACATCCTGACTAATTTCATCCATTATTGTTTTTAGATCTTGTACTTTAATTTGATGACTGGTGAATAAAAATATATTTTGTTATAGTTTACTAATAGAGTCCTTAACATATGCATCGCAGTGTTTATTTTTTCCGACCGACCACAAAAAACCATTCTATACTCTTCATCTAAAAAGTCGTGTGATCTTCGTTTTGTTTTTAATCTTTTTTTGCTATCATAATTTGATATCTTCATGTCATATTTACATCAGTAAATTAATTTCGTAATAATTATAAAATAACTACAGTTTAACACTTCTTTATAAATAACTGCAATTTAACACTTCTTTATAAATAACTGCAATTTAACACTTCTTTATAAATAACTGCAATTTAACACTTCTTTATAAATAACTGCAATTTAACACTTCTTTATAAATAACTGCAATTTAACACTTCTTTATAAATAACTGCAATTTAACACTTCTTTATAAATAACTGCAATTTAACACTTCTTTATAAATAACTGCAATTTAACACTTCTTTATAAATAACTGCAATTTAACACTTCTTTATAAATAACTGCAATTTAACACTTCTTTATAAATAACTGCAATTTAACACTTCTTTATAAATAACTGCAATTTAACACTTCTTTATAAATAACTGCAATTTAACACTTCTTTATAAATAACTGCAATTTAACACTTCTTTATAAATAACTGCAATTTAACACTTCTTTATAAATAACTGCAATTTAACACTTCTTTATAAATAACTGCAATTTAACACTTCTTTATAAATAACTGCAATTTAACACTTCTTTATAAATAACTGCAATTTAACACTTCTTTATAAATAACTGCAATTTAACACTTCTTTATAAATAACTGCAATTTAACACTTCTTTATAAATAACTGCAATTTAACACTTCTTTATAAATAACTGCAATTTAACACTTCTTTATAAATAACTGCAATTTAACACTTCTTTATAAATAACTGCAATTTAACACTTCTTTATAAATAACTGCAATTTAACACTTCTTTATAAATAACTGCAATTTAACACTTCTTTATAAATAACTGCAATTTAACACTTCTTTATAAATAACTGCAATTTAACACTTCTTTATAAATAACTGCAATTTAACACTTCTTTATAAATAACTGCAATTTAACACTTCTTTATAAATAACTGCAATTTAACACTTCTTTATAAATAACTGCAATTTAACACTTCTTTATAAATAACTGCAATTTAACACTTCTTTATAAATAACTGCAATTTAACACTTCTTTATAAATAACTGCAATTTAACACTTCTTTATAAATAACTGCAATTTAACACTTCTTTATAAATAACTGCAATTTAACACTTCTTTATAAATAACTGCAATTTAACACTTCTTTATAAATAACTGCAATTTAACACTTCTTTATAAATAACTGCAATTTAACACTTCTTTATAAATAACTGCAATTTAACACTTCTTTATAAATAACTGCAATTTAACACTTCTTTATAAATAACTGCAATTTAACACTTCTTTATAAATAACTGCAATTTAACACTTCTTTATAAATAACTGCAATTTAACACTTCTTTATAAATAACTGCAATTTAACACTTCTTTATAAATAACTGCAATTTAACACTTCTTTATAAATAACTGCAATTTAACACTTCTTTATAAATAACTGCAATTTAACACTTCTTTATAAATAACTGCAATTTAACACTTCTTTATAAATAACTGCAATTTAACACTTCTTTATAAATAACTGCAATTTAACACTTCTTTATAAATAACTGCAATTTAACACTTCTTTATAAATAACTGCAATTTAACACTTCTTTATAAATAACTGCAATTTAACACTTCTTTATAAATAACTGCAATTTAACACTTCTTTATAAATAACTGCAATTTAACACTTCTTTATAAATAACTGCAATTTAACACTTCTTTATAAATAACTGCAATTTAACACTTCTTTATAAATAACTGCAATTTAACACTTCTTTATAAATAACTGCAATTTAACACTTCTTTATAAATAACTGCAATTTAACACTTCTTTATAAATAACTGCAATTTAACACTTCTTTATAAATAACTGCAATTTAACACTTCTTTATAAATAACTGCAATTTAACACTTCTTTATAAATAACTGCAATTTAACACTTCTTTATAAATAACTGCAATTTAACACTTCTTTATAAATAACTGCAATTTAACACTTCTTTATAAATAACTGCAATTTAACACTTCTTTATAAATAACTGCAATTTAACACTTCTTTATAAATAACTGCAATTTAACACTTCTTTATAAATAACTGCAATTTAACACTTCTTTATAAATAACTGCAATTTAACACTTCTTTATAAATAACTGCAATTTAACACTTCTTTATAAATAACTGCAATTTAACACTTCTTTATAAATAACTGCAATTTAACACTTCTTTATAAATAACTGCAATTTAACACTTCTTTATAAATAACTGCAATTTAACACTTCTTTATAAATAACTGCAATTTAACACTTCTTTATAAATAACTGCAATTTAACACTTCTTTATAAATAACTGCAATTTAACACTTCTTTATAAATAACTGCAATTTAACACTTCTTTATAAATAACTGCAATTTAACACTTCTTTATAAATAACTGCAATTTAACACTTCTTTATAAATAACTGCAATTTAACACTTCTTTATAAATAACTGCAATTTAACACTTCTTTATAAATAACTGCAATTTAACACTTCTTTATAAATAACTGCAATTTAACACTTCTTTATAAATAACTGCAATTTAACACTTCTTTATAAATAACTGCAATTTAACACTTCTTTATAAATAACTGCAATTTAACACTTCTTTATAAATAACTGCAATTTAACACTTCTTTATAAATAACTGCAATTTAACACTTCTTTATAAATAACTGCAATTTAACACTTCTTTATAAATAACTGCAATTTAACACTTCTTTATAAATAACTGCAATTTAACACTTCTTTATAAATAACTGCAATTTAACACTTCTTTATAAATAACTGCAATTTAACACTTCTTTATAAATAACTGCAATTTAACACTTCTTTATAAATAACTGCAATTTAACACTTCTTTATAAATAACTGCAATTTAACACTTCTTTATAAATAACTGCAATTTAACACTTCTTTATAAATAACTGCAATTTAACACTTCTTTATAAATAACTGCAATTTAACACTTCTTTATAAATAACTGCAATTTAACACTTCTTTATAAATAACTGCAATTTAACACTTCTTTATAAATAACTGCAATTTAACACTTCTTTATAAATAACTGCAATTTAACACTTCTTTATAAATAACTGCAATTTAACACTTCTTTATAAATAACTGCAATTTAACACTTCTTTATAAATAACTGCAATTTAACACTTCTTTATAAATAACTGCAATTTAACACTTCTTTATAAATAACTGCAATTTAACACTTCTTTATAAATAACTGCAATTTAACACTTCTTTATAAATAACTGCAATTTAACACTTCTTTATAAATAACTGCAATTTAACACTTCTTTATAAATAACTGCAATTTAACACTTCTTTATAAATAACTGCAATTTAACACTTCTTTATAAATAACTGCAATTTAACACTTCTTTATAAATAACTGCAATTTAACACTTCTTTATAAATAACTGCAATTTAACACTTCTTTATAAATAACTGCAATTTAACACTTCTTTATAAATAACTGCAATTTAACACTTCTTTATAAATAACTGCAATTTAACACTTCTTTATAAATAACTGCAATTTAACACTTCTTTATAAATAACTGCAATTTAACACTTCTTTATAAATAACTGCAATTTAACACTTCTTTATAAATAACTGCAATTTAACACTTCTTTATAAATAACTGCAATTTAACACTTCTTTATAAATAACTGCAATTTAACACTTCTTTATAAATAACTGCAATTTAACACTTCTTTATAAATAACTGCAATTTAACACTTCTTTATAAATAACTGCAATTTAACACTTCTTTATAAATAACTGCAATTTAACACTTCTTTATAAATAACTGCAATTTAACACTTCTTTATAAATAACTGCAATTTAACACTTCTTTATAAATAACTGCAATTTAACACTTCTTTATAAATAACTGCAATTTAACACTTCTTTATAAATAACTGCAATTTAACACTTCTTTATAAATAACTGCAATTTAACACTTCCCTATAAATAACTGCAATTTAACACTTCTTTATAAAAGACGAACAGTAAAGATCAGGAAGATAGAATTAATGCTACAAATGACCAGAGTGTCATAAGTAAATTCTAGTGCTTATTTATAATATAGTTAAAAGTAAGATAGACGAGCGAAGAAAACAGATATCTAATATTATGAAAAATTTAGGTGAATCTAATATTGTTGGAGAAGCTTCTCGATATAGTCAAGACGGTGTAGGGAAACATCCCCAGAAGCTTCGTAATGCCTTTCAAATAGGAAAGAATGGACAGTCATGTAGTCTGCTAATTAACTATTAGAAATGTATGAATGAAATAGTTATTGAAGCTTATAGACATGAACAGAAAAAGGAGACTGGAATTTGGTAGACTTCTTAACCAAACGTTATAAGAAAAAGTAGTCTTCAAAAGCTAAACAAATATTCAATAATTTAAATATACTGGCTAACATGCCTCAGCGTCGATCTTCTGGTAAGAATAAATTAATTGGAGGTATGATTCACTATACACACCCAGAACAATTAATGGAATGATTGGCTTTACTAACAGGATCAAAACAGAGCAAAAACAGTTCTATTGCTATTCATAACGAAATTCCAGAAATTTTAGATCATCTTATAAAAGTTGTTGTTATTAACAAGCCTCAATATGACTCTTGTTTACGAAAATGCATGTAATATACTGCTGTATTAAACTGGAGTTTCAAATTTTCATAAACAGTGAAAATAGAGTAGATAAATCTAAAAGCCATAATTGTATTGTTGAATTTCAACCAGAATGAATTTCAAACCCAAATAAAAACTATAGAATTGCTCAAGATATTGTCGAAATGAGTTATAGTTGGTAAAATATCTCATCTGCATTCAATAACAACGTTCTTAAATATAGTTATGATGATGGAACTACATGTATAACTAATATTTCCTAATGGAAATTAGAGTGATGTTGATATGAATAACTTTTTACAACAGTATCAAGCAAGAAGCATTCAAGAACTGTTATTAATCTACTCTTAGAGTTTTTTATAAATGTTGAATCTAGATATCAATTAGATTTTCAGCTAGAGGAATTTCCAATTTGATTGGTTTTATTAATAGGAAATTATCAATATTCATTTATGGATCTAAAAACCCAAATATCACCCGAAGTGTTGACAGTGTTTACATCCATTGTAAACTTATATCTATAGTTTCAGGAATAGAGACGGATGAATTATATCGTTCTGCGGTTGGTAATCTTCAGACTAGCTACCCTTTCTCAATTGAAGGAAAATCTCTTATTTATAATAAAATTAACACCAACATTATCTGAAAAATGAGAATATATCTTACTGATAATCTCAACAGATCGTTAAATTTGAAATATTTACCTGTTTTAGACTTTGATTCTTACAGAAGATCTATAAAATAAAATACTTTAGTTACATATTAGAACAAAACTCATATGAGATCTATCTTCATATCAAACTCAGGAAATAGATATTGATACTGGTGAACTTATTGATGATTAGAATGAAATGCAGACTGGTGATTGTTTAACTGATCATATGTCAGTAAAAAAGTCGTATCAAAATGAACATCAAAATCCAGTAAATTCTTAGCTAAAAGAGTTAGTGAGAACGCTGTTGAAGAAGGTGTTAGTAAAATTGATTTAGAAAATCCTCAGATTGCTGATAAAAAACCTGATAGCAAATTGAATAAAAAACCAATAATTACAGAAAATAAACATAACAAAAAGCCAATAATTACAGAAAATAAACATAATAAAAATCCAATAATTACAGAAAATAAACATAATAAAAAATAATAATTACAGTAAATAAACAAAACAAAAAACCAATAATTAAAGAAAATAAACATAATAAAAAATAATAATGACAATAAATAAACAAAATAAAAAACCAATAATTACAACCAATAATTAAAGAGGTGAAAGTACACCATACTATATGTACAAGCCATTCCTAGGGCTCGACGTACAAGGAAGCAAGATAGTGGGTGATGCTGCTCCCTAGGCCACTGATAACGTAGCGACTATTAATAGTAGGTATTGGATGATCTGCTCTCTTCACGTTGAAACAGATGGATCTCGTGTTGATGAATCACAAGAGATGAATCATGCTGTCAACATCAAGAATCTTTTTGAAGTTTGTAACGAATATACTTCTAGTATTGGTACTTTTGTGTTCTATTACAGAGATACAGATAGAACGTCGACAGATAGTAACCTTGGTTTTAAAAAAAGAAAAGGCCTTCTAGCTGGAAACCAGGTTGTTAACATGTGTTGGCCTCTTAACAGATATGGGTTTTTGTCGAAATAACCTTGTACCAGGTGGAAAATATACAGTTTCTTTCGTTTTAGATGAAAATTATGTAATTTTTAGAAATGATTCAACAGGTGTTAATAATGTTCTTTACATAATAACAGAATTTGTGTTATGGATTTCAGAGATAGTTTTTAATTCTCTTGGACAACAATGGTATCTATCCAAATATTTAAAATCCCCACATCTGGATTTACAATCAAGATATCAGGTGTTTTCAAACTTGCAAATTCAATTAGACATCCCATTCCATACATATAACCTTACTGGACCAAATAACACAAAATTCGTCTTTAGCAATGTTTAACTAGGAATAAACAGTAGCTTCAAGACTAAATACCGAACTTTACAGGGTGTGTCAATCGATGATTGAGTATAGATGGTAGACGAGCAATTAGCCTGCTTGATACTAATCATTTAATAATCCTAGCATCGTATCAATCAATGCAACGTATCATTTATTTTGAGTAAACATATCAGAATCAAAAATGACAAACTCGCTTTAGCTTTCATTTCGTTATGAGTTAGCAAGTACCCCAACTGCAAATTATATTCTTTTCACTCTTCTGTTATATGAGGAAGCTATTTCTTTTGATGTTCTTGGTAATAAAGTAGTTATTCGACCTTTAAATTTATCATAAAATATAAATATTGTAAAAAATCATTTAGCATATCATATATGACTGAATATTATGTATACACTGTAAATCTTACTGATACTTAAAAATGCAAAATTCCTCGATCACTGGCAACTAATGAATTGAGTGGTTTCGATGAACTTTTTTCTTACAAAAATACAGATTAATACAAATTCAAAAAAGCAAAATCACTAAAGAAAGGAATTAATTTGAATAGTTCAAGAACCCAGGTTAGTAATGTAGTGAAAAATTAGGGTCACTGTTCTTCAGCCTGAGGTCACTTGGAACTAAATTACTGCTGACGTTACCTTAACTGGTTACTGAAGCTTTTTTTGCGAATAAAACCGGTGCTTTGCTGTCTTTCTAGTTTTGGTATAGATAAGGTATTAGGTTCTGGTTTAAGAAGGTGTTTTTTTTATTTCACAAAAAAAATCAATTAATTGGTTGCATATAAAGATCTACTAACAACGAAACAGAAAGCACAGATTAGGACAACTCTTTAATCCAGTGGTCAACTTGTGATTAAACCATTAACAAACCAACGAAGTGGTTTCATCGTAACGCTGTTAGCATCAATTGGTGCTCTGTTGCTATTAAATGCATTCTCTAATAATGGTCTCAGAAATAGACCAAATGGCAAAGACCTTCAAAACCGCTCTTATTCTGATAAGTTAATACCATATCAAACACCTCTAATTTTTGGTAACAGTCGCAAAAAAAGGTTTCAAATTGGTTCTAAGCAAGAACAATTATTTTGAAGGTGTGCCACTTCTTGGAGAAATACAATAAAAATGCATTTTGAAATTCTGACTTTTTTTTGGAATTTTGAAAAAACTCAAAAAAGGATTCCAGATTGGTTCTATGCAAGAACAGTTACTTTCAAGGTGTGCCATTGCCTGGAGAAATACTATAAAAATACACAATTTGTTCATACTCCACTATCAAACATTAATTTGAATTTTTAACGGTGTCTTTTCCAGGGACCAAATTCTTAATCAAACTAAACCAGGATTCTATATCTCAATCTCGATTTAACAATCGGTCCAAGAACCCATTGGTTAGGATGTTAATTAGACCTGATATAATCGTTTCTTTTGGTTTGTTTAGATTGATCTGACCTCATGAAAATGTTACATTGCATAATAAATTAGGTGTCAACTATGTTTATAATACTAGCCAGTATCAAGACCAGACGAGCGTATTATCCTTTTTACTGTTGCTTAGACTTTATTAATAAAATGTCGAATGGAAAAACATTATGATGTTATTAAACCATTTTCACACACAGACATAAGATACAATGAACAATTAATCAAAAACTATTTTGAAACCATTTTAGCATTTCAATCTTTGTAAATACCTAAAACTCAAAAGTTGTTTTTTTGTGTGTGTTTTTCAGATGTTGTAATTGCCTGAAGATGACAGTTACGTCGAAAACTTTTGCATCAAACTAAACCTTGTTGGCTCCATTTTTTCATATTTTGAGAAATATCTAAAATAATAACACAGAAGATGATTATTCTCGACAGAAGTCATACAAAAAAAATGACATCAACGGAGGTAATTTCAATAGAATCACTTGATAAATAGACTGCTAGAAGTAAACGTCTTGGTGATTTACAAGATCCAATCATTGGTAATGATGTTGTTACTTTATCATATTCACAGAATAAATATTTTGATAAAAATATGGGCGGATCCGTTCACGGTGGAAGTAAAATGAACAATAATAATATATTCGGTCTTCTGAATCCACCAAAATTCAACAGCAGAGCGGTAATTTTTGGTTATATTAAATCACATTTACATAACCAATTATGTGAAACCTTGTTATGGGAAAAATATAATAGATATGGTACCTTACTGTATTAACTAGACCGTGCTAGTTCTTCCGAAGTTACAAAAAATAGTGAACAAGCTAGTTCTTCCGAAGTTACATATAATAGTGAACAAGAAAGGTATGTAAGTTAATTTTATCAGACATTGTCTAAAGATCATGCTGATGAACCAATAGCTACAGCTAACCAACCAATAATATATACTCAAGAAAATCAAACAAATAATCATTATTATCTTGTTTTTAATAGTAATCAACGATTGATAAGTGTATCAGTTTTAATTTATCATCAAATAGCAATAGTTTAGTAGCAGCTCAAGATATTATTAATGTCTTTTCTTGTTTATAAATTGAATTCATTTGATGTAACTTACTGGAATAGAAGAGCCTTTTTGGGCAATGACAATGGGGGTTTTGATAAACTCGTTATTTTCCCGCCTAATGATCACTTAATTAGAGGTGGAACAATGACTGATCATATCATCATCGGACCAAGAAGTTTCAATAAGAAGTGATCCATAAATCACAATAATAAATCACGTAATAAGTTACAATGAGCTTTAGTCATCAAAATGCAACATTTTTTGTCATTGATAACATGACTGCCCAAAATTTCTGAAAATGTTGTAAGGGCATAAATTATGGGTTATACCATATAGAGGGCTGACAAAAATTCCCCGGCGGTATTCGGAGGAGCTTACTGTACCAAGCTGCACTTTCGTTTTTGCGTGGAGAAAAATCTGGATGCAAAGGAGAAAATCTGAGAGTAATTTATGATTCAGCACTTCAACATTAGTAGACATCAGCTGTAAAACCCAATTAAAATTTAAAAAAGTTGAAAATTGTTCCCAAGTGTTACAAATATTAAGAATGAAAATGCTGCTACTACACCTACACCTACTATTACTACTACTACTACTACTACTACTACTACTACTGCTACTACTACTACTATTACTAATATTAATCTTAATACTAATACTAATACTAATACTAATACTAATACTAATACTAATACTAATACTAATACTAATACTAATACTAATACTAATACTAATACTAATACTAATACTAATACTAATACTAATACTAATACTAATACTAATACTAATACTAATACTAATACTAATACTAATACTAATACTAATACTAATNAGAATGGACAGTCATGTAGTCTGCTAATTAACTATTAGAAATGTATGAATGAAATAGTTATTGAAGCTTATAGACATGAACAGAAAAAGGAGACTGGAATTTGGTAGACTTCTTGATTCCAATCCGTGTCATTTCTTGTTTTACATTCTCACGTTTTCCAATTTGATGCAGCGTTCTTACTTTCCATGTTCCAATTCTGATACTTCCCTTAGTTTGGATTGCCTCAGTCGCTTGATGATGGTCTAGTCCCCCCTGCGGCTTCAAGGTAACCATACCGAGAGAGGGATTGCCCCTTGGGGTACCAATCCCCTTCACGCCCTTATCTGCTTTTCTTGGTTTTGGATTTGTCATAATAATGTTCTTGGCAAGATACGGCGGTGGTTTTCCATTGCCTTCTGTCGCGCTGTACCATGTTGTAATGGTATATGACACCTAGCCGTTGTCCGTGTCGTGACAGATCATCCGCCTAGCCGCTGCGTCACTCCAAGCCTTTGACTCGGAATAGAGAGTTCTTCCGCCCTGAAGAAACATTCAACGCCCCGCTGCTGACGTCTTCATCGTAACCCTGACAGGGGAGGCTGAGGGGTTGCTGATACTTGCCCAAGGTATCACCCCAAGACTAAGCAAGTCGGAAGGGGACGCCTTATTTCCCCTTAGTGGACTTCAATTATCCGTTTCAACCTGCTTTTCCATAACTCCAGAGGCAAGGGATGTCACCCCTTTCTATAGCAAGATTCACTCATAGCCGTAGCCGGAAATAGCATTTAGCTTTGTAAAACTGATGCGAAGATAAATGTGAGTTCTTACAAAATTCGCCAAGAGGAGAATTGTCTCATGGACTCATGAATTAAAAAATGTTTTGCTTTTTGGTTTGTTTGAATTGCCTCCAGGTGAGAAGACAAAGTGATGTTAATAAGTTGAATATCAACGACGATATTGATATCGTCATTGACCAGGTACTCAATGTTTTTGCTTTTGAAAATGAAACCAAAATGTGCTTAATTGACATATTTAATAATACAGGGGGTCGAAATTTAGACGCAGAGGATTATTCAGAAAATTGTGATGGTAGGTGTACTGTACTGATCTGAACGGCAACGACAAGGGAATGTATTCAATGACTGTTAAATTTGATTATGAGGAATATAATGCAACTGTTTAGGGCACATTCATTGCTATGGTTTTAAATTTGACATCTTTGATTGCATGTTTTTTTATTATAAGAGGACCCCGCTGTCGAATTTGTGTCCCCTCAATTCTTTGTGTACTTGCCAAATATTTCGTTTTGCACTTGCCAATTTCTGAGAAAAATCCAGTACCTAGTGCTACGCTCTAAATCAAATCATTTTGCAACCATGTCTTTACTATTGAAATTCATAGTTTTTGATTTGTGAATATAACATAAACAACCAAACGTAAACAGAATTAATATTATTTTGTTACCTATTTTGTAAACGTTGTGAAATTTATAGTAAATGATTGTCAGTTTTGCAGTTGAAACATCATGCAATTTTTATTATATGAAAATAATACTGAAGGAGAACATTTGAAACTAAAAAGAAGTGTGAAATATGTGAGCACCGAAGTGGGTACAATGCAGTACCAATGGTTATCATAGCCCGGTGCTCTACCACCCAAACTATAGCCCCTCAGCTTATAAAAGAGTAATTTTGCAACCGTATCTTCATAAAATAAAATCACCTAGATGGTAAGGATATGGAATTGTTGAAAAATGAAAAATATCTGTGTACTGAACTGGGTACAAAAATCACTGCTAATAGCTATCACGGTCATATGGTCTAATATCAAGGAAACTGGCGCTACATTCTTGACGAGATCATTTAACAATCACATCATTTACTAAATGATTTGGTTGAGAAAGTAAAGGCTATAACTCAGGTAGCTCATAAAACAGATAAAATTTTTTGAACCATCACAGTGCAGTAGTGGCAGAGTGGTTAAATCAACCGCTTGCCATGTGCGACGTTTGCGGTTCAAACCAGCCGCTACCCCCTCATGGGAGTACTGCGCCCTACTCCGTTAAAAGTGGCGTACTATTGAGTTCTGTACATGTTTATGGAGAGAGAATTGGGAGAGGGAAGAAATCAATAAATTAAAAAGATTAAAATGTACAAAAACATCTAATAAGCAAAGTAGCCGTCTGCACTAAATAGGCAAAAGATAGATGTTTTAGAAACCAAACAAAAAAGAGATACAGCCAGAGGAATGGGGAAAGGATATAGGGTGATATAACATGGGACCGATACGCAAAAAATGGTCTAGAAATGGCTGTAGATATCTACAATGAACAAGAAAAAAGAATGTGATCAAGGGCAAGATATGCAGTGGCAGGTATATGATGTTAAAACTGGCTAAAGCTGAGAGAGTGTCAAATATTGGAACTGTGTATGCGGCCCAGGTTTGATGCAGTGACTAGGAAAAGGATTGCATCTACGAAGAGATTAGTACCGTAGTGCAACGCATACCAAACAGTAAGCGTATTTTCTTTGAAGCTGAGTTGAATGGTCATGTTGTGAAGGAGAGCCAGGAATATGAGTGACACCACGGTGGTAAACGCTATCGTATGCGTAGCCCGAAAAGAGAGACGATACGAAGGCTCGCAGAACATTTCGATAAATTACACTCTAATTAGGGAGAAAGAAAAACACGTGTTGACTTTTTAAAGTAGGAATAACAAAAGCCAGCTCGCTTACATACCAGTAAGAAAGCGAAGCCAAGGAAAGGTAATAATTAGAAATTAATACCTGGAAATTCAGGTATAACACAAGCTCGAGTGATAGAAACTGACACACGAACCGCAGAAAAGAAAATGGGGAGGTCCCGAAGAGAAAATATGCAAGTTTGGATCCTCGCTGAACAAGAGATTGCTGCAAAATACAAGGAACCATTTATCCAGAGGAAAGCAAAACTGATATCTACAAAGATGAAAAGGGAAGCACGGAGTCAGCTCAGGGTTAGTATCATAGATATATTAGAACAGAGATAGGGGAGAAAGAAAGTTAGAAGACCAGCAAAGAGGATAGAATGCTGGTGGTAGGGAAGCACAAAAAGGGCTGAAGGTAAAAAACGAAACCTTTAAGCAATTGGAAAGAGATGACGGACAGCAAGCTCATAAGATTTACAAGAAAATGAAAAGAAGGCAGAAATGCAATGGCACAGGTCAGAGTAGTTCAGAAGCAGTGGTATCGAGATATGGATCTAAAGAAAAGAGAGCAAGGAATTTTTAAAATCGCCAAATCCCGAGGCCAAGATAAAAGGAACATTTGTGACAGCGTGGTAATCAAAGACAAGTTAGACACTTTTTGACGAGTAAAAATAAGATATTCCAGAAATCAAAGGAGTATTTTAGAGACCTACTCAACACTGAAAGGGAAGGAGAGCAAGTGCAAATAGAAGTGAAGTTAGAAGGGCCAGAGTTGAGGGTTCACAGGAAAAAGGTTGCAGCAGCACTAAAAGCGATACTTACTTACTTAATCCTCTTCGTATCGGGCAGCTTAAAAACCTCCACCAGAGTCCGTTAATGCTGTCTGCTTTTAGCCTCTGTCCGCAATTGGTCCCAAGTCCATACCTCTCTATTCATTTCCTTCTACACCCATATCCCCTGAGGGTACTTTGATTGTATTATTCCGCTCTTTTCTACAGGCGTGCAATGCATGACAAGCTTGGGAATTGCCATTTCATGCAAACAAAGTGTCCTATCCATCGCCATTGTCGGCATCTGATCTCAATTGGGGTAAACGCAGTTATTTGGTAGAGGCACTGATCTGATACTGCATTTGGCTAATAGATTCTAGGGGTTCTGTTAATTCATCTAGTCAGGAAGACATTTAGGTTGTTGAACATGGCCTGGTTCATCCTCCAGGATTCTGAGCCATACAGCAGGACTACAAGAACATTTTTCTAGAATATCCTGAGTTTGGTTTTGTAGCAGAACGTGGTTCAGTTCAAGATACGTTGCAATGCCACAACTGCCCCCTTGCCTTGGAGATTCTGGCTTCGAAATCATTCCCTGAATCCCAATCAGTTGCTATCTAGCTACGAAGTTACACAAAGTTATTTATCTCCTCTGTTACTGTTGATGCTAACTGGTCGATCTATCCCTGCATTCACTTTTTGATCTCGGTTTTCTCGGCATTATTGGTAAGGCCAATTTATTTGCCTAAGAAAGCAATATCGGCGGATTTTGCTTTCGTGTATCAATGCGTTTGTGGCAGAAGTGCAATAACATCTGCAAAATGGAGATGTTTCATTGTTTCGGGAAGAGTGTCTAATGTGGTTCACAGCTTGCATTCTTGGAGATTTCTTTCACAGGGCAGTCGATGCAGAGCAAGAAAAGCAAGGGTGGCGACAGCCAGTATTTTTGACTTTAGTCTCTATCTTGAAGCTGGTTGTGAGTTTCGTTCCGCATATGACTCTGGCACAAAAGTCTGAGTACAGGATCTTTATTATGAAACAAATTTTGTTTAGCCCAGTTGTTACTGTTATCCTTTTTGGCAACTTTATTTAAACTTCCAACTGCCAATTGTCAGGGCTAGTTCTGATTCTCAAATGTTTCCTTAAATGCGTGTTAGTATTATGAGGTTGTTTGTTCCTTTGTCTTTTGCAATTCTGTCTGAATCTTGTCAATCACCGGCATTTTGCCGTTCTTGAGCGTGTTGATGGCTGCTCTGGTTGTTTTTACTGTTATGGGCTTGTCTCGATCTGCAGTTTGTTTTCAGCTGACTAAATGTTAGCCTCTGAGATCGAATCATCCAGGTTTAGGACCGGTTTGAAGTGTTCTTTCCAGGATTTCAGGTTTTCTTCATTTCTTTTATTGATGTCACCTTTTTCATTCCTTGCATGAGTGTAAAGGACTTAAACCCGCCTGACAGTGCTTTTATAATTATGTAAAAAGTATCTGGGCCCTGCTTTAAAGCTGCAGGTTTAGTCTCAGGAACCATGTTGTTAACATAAGCCCCTTATGGAACTTTGCCTTCTTCTTGACCTTCCTGACAAAGATAGCGTATGTGAACTGGAATTGCTGTTTTACTCGCTCTGACTTTGTCAGATCTATCTACGTCCTGGGGTCTTTCTTTTAATCAATCTTCTGCCAAGTGTTCCTAAATATCATGTATTCTCTATTTCTACACTTTACTCCTAGCACATGCTCTCCAGCATCCTTTATCAACTGGTCGAAAAATTCAATGGTTAGTTCCTGTTGGTCATTAAGTATCTTGTATCTCTTTTTCAGCTTCGCGTGACTTTTACCCTATCCATATCTAAGGAGGAATACCTAATTATGTCTTTCTTGACTTTCCTAAGCTTTACCTTTACTCTTGCAACGAGCAGGTATGGTCACCATGTACATCAGCCCTTTTCATAGGTCTCACATCTTTCGGACTACACCTCTATCTCCTGTTGATGAGAATGTGATCAATCTGGTACTTGGTATGACCATCGGGTGAATTCCGAGTCCACTTGTTTATGTTTTTGTGTTGTAAAACAGTGCTACCAATGATCAACTTGTTGTCCTCACACAACTCAACCAGCCGCTTTCCGCTGTTAATGCTCCCACATCCTATCTGTGTTGTCACTGTCTACCTTTGCATTAAGCTCAGCCATGACAAGTATAACATCATGCACTGGAGTTCTCTATTCCCTTCTGTAAGTGGTCATAGAAAGTCTCCTTATCTTCATTATATGCAACTTCAGTAACTTCTTAACAGACCTTGACTGTGAACTTGTGTACGAGGAGTTGAATCTGGGCGACAAAAGTCTTTTATTGACAGGTCTCGAGCATGCTTTTTTGTACCTCTCTGTTCATAGTCAAACCTACCCCTCGATCGTTTTGTCTGCTACCTCTTCCTAAAAAGACAATGTGGTGACCAGTAGTTAGGTACCTGATTCCAGTCCCTGTCGATCTTGTTTCAAAGACTCCCACCAAATGCAAGTTGTAGTTTACCACCTTTCAGACGACCGATCTGGTAGAATGCTGCAACATTCCACCAGCCTTTTTGTTGTTTAGTCTTAGATCAAAGAACTTTCTCCATTGGGTTGTCAGCTCCCCCTTGGGTTTGACTAGCAACCGTCATACTACAAATATTCCGGCCTGTGTTCATCCTTTCACCTGCATTGTTGATATCTCTCGTGTTGGTTTCTCTACCTCTTTAGATTTTTTTACATGAGTGGGTTGCCACATTGCACAATCTTCCTCCTTTAGCATCCGGGCTTTGGTCCGCCAGTGGCGGAGTTGCTTGAAGCGATGAAAAAGGGAAAACTCGCTTGACCCGTTGGGATACAAGCCGAGACTACTGTTGCATTAGGGTTTAATCCCATAAAATAGCTTCTAGGAGTGCTTAATATAGTATGGGAGAAAGAAAATATAACAAAGCATTGGACATTGCGCACACCTATACCCATTTTTAAGAGCAAAGAGAGCGTGGCAACCACAGTGGCATAAACTCGTAGAGCATAGTGTAGAGATTTGCGAAAGAAAGTCTGATCTAACATAGAGAAAACATGTAGAAGTAGAGTAGATGCCGTTCGAATTCATGACAGAAAATAAAATGTAGGCCCTATTTGTACTCTAAAACAAACGCAAGAGAAGAAGTTTTAAGTCAACGATCATGGTGTTTGTTTACTTTGAGAAAGCAAATAAAGGAATTTCAAGGGAATTAGTGCTGTGGTGCCTGAGAAGGAAGAGAGGGGCAGAGAAGCTAGTGAGAGTGGTTGGAAGCCTCTATGAAAGGTGCTATACTAAGATAGTATGTGTAATTGGAGAATCGAAGCTCTTTCAAGTCACCATAGGACTCCACCACGGGTCAGCCCTCGTCCCTGTTCTTTTTGCCATAGTATTGGAGACCCCAGCAACAGAGATTAGATATGGATTTGCGCACGAGATGCTTTATGCAGACAATCTTGACGTAACGGGCAAGACCAAGGAGAAGTTACAGGAAAAATTACACATCTGGCAGGGATCAATGGAATGAAAGGGGTGGAAAGTTAACAGGGCAAAGACTGAGGTAATGGTCTGTAGCAGAGAGCGAAAGAGCAGGCTAGTATATTGAAGACACATATAAAGGAAGCCAGACAAATAGACCAGCTCTGCTATCTGGGGTCAGGGATCAAAGAGCAAGGAGGGTGTTATAAGAAAATAGGGTTTAAGAGTGAGACAACCTTGGGCAAAATGGAGGGAAGTTAGTGGAGTAGTCTGTGACAAACAAATGAAGATGAAAATTAAGAACAACATGTAAAAAAGTGCTGTCTCTTCTCCAAAATATATAAAACGATCATTTGTAATCTCTCACTAAAGAAAAATTATCTTCAGATACCAATGAACGCAGTGTGTCACTAAAGGAAATGAAATTATTAAGGAGATACAGAGATCATATCTTCTTTAGCTGAGGTAAATTGCCACAAAGGTTTAAGCTGCTTTGGTAACATAAAGTGTTAATATAGGGAATACTTGATATAAATAGTAAGCACATTTCATAGTAAATAGCAGTAAATAGCACGCAAAATAAAACAAAAGATTGAAATGGAAAAAGAGCAAGTTGTCATGACAGTTCTTAAATTAATCTAAAAAGAAATAATAAATATCACTTTTTTGAACTAAAATATATCTCAGTCTACACTCGCTGAAAGTTCCAGTCACCAAAAGTGATGGGCTTTGCTCAGCCTATCACACAAAAAGGTGGCAGTCTTTCCTCAGCCTGTTGCAAAACGTTGGTAGGGTTTTCTCGATCATCTCTGCATTCAATATTGAATAAAAAACAAACTTGTTTTCAGTTTTGTTATTCTGCCGCCTCTGCTCTAGTCAAGTGCCAGCTAAATAGCTTCCAGCCAAAATAAATGTCATTTTTACGTGATTTTTACGTTTTGTACCGCTGATTGTTTGCTTGTGTTTTTATATGTTATCCTCCTAATCTCTATGCATCGGTTACAAGTGAATTAAACTACTAAACTGGCTATTTTGGAATTGTCGAACGATCTACTAATGAAGTTTTGAGGTACTTTTTACATCAAAAGTTTGCGTTGATTATTAAAGTAATGTCGCCGAAAATCTTCTCTCTTTTTTTTCTTTGATTGGTGTTACTTCCCACAGTTTTAATTTTACACGTGTTAATTAATTATTAAGAAAACACAAATCGTATATTTTGAACCAAACAATTAAATGAAAAATAAATTAAATTTCATTTCCAGTGAACAACTAATACACAAGTTTAATAATTCTATAGTTTTTCTGATCACACTTGCTCTCCCGTTTTACTTATGATCCGATTTTCTACGTGTTATTTGCAATAGTTGTTCACAAAACTTAAGGGAAATGTTTCTACAGGCTTAACATTTGTAATCACAAACTGCGACGTGACTCGAGCAAGAATTAGAAATATTGTATTAACGATGTGATTGTGTATGCAGCTATGGAGTTGTTTAATATGTTGCCACATGTGCTAATTTTATGTGCCCACTGATTTAATGTTGGGCCATCTAATAATATGACCCACTGGATCGCTCCCTGATTTTAACAAATTTTCTTCGTCGGTGAAAGTGTGATCTGGCTGTGACAAACAATTTAATGGAATCACCAGTTGCGTTTTAGATTTAATAAACAGAATATGACGCTTTAGATTAGATAATTATAGAAAGAAATAGATTTTCCTGAAAGGTCCCTCCATTAGCTTCTAAGGCATGCTATTGTTTAATACTTCATCAATCCTTTTATCTAGTTTGTCTCTGTTGTTCAGGTATTGGCATTAGTTTCCCAAAGTTAGATTGGTACTTGCAGGCTGGACCACGAGGAGGTTGCCAATATCCAGCCCAAATTCTAAATTCTAAACGGAAAGAACAATGGGCTGCCACTGTCGAGGGCTTCAATATGAAACGATCCAGTCGAAAAGCATGGTCAACTATTAACAAACTCACTGGCCGAAAAAACGTCACCCCAAATCCCAGTTTGATTAGTCCAAATGCAATTGCTTCATGTCTTCTAAGCAATGGGAAGTACAAAAACCCTAATCGCCAATTTACAAGAGAAGTAAATCGACAATTGAAAGTAGAATGGAATTCCCCATCAGTAGATCAAAACCTTTGTGTTGAGTTTTCAGATGATGAAATAATATCTGTCATTAAATCACTGAAAGCCGGTAAAGCCCCAGGCACAGACAACCTACACCCTGAGTTCTTTCTTCACATCCATGAGAACTGCATTCAATGGCTACGATCTTTCTTCAATGTCTGTCTGCGTACAAACAAAGTACCCAAAATATGGAAACTTGCAAAAGTGGTTGCTGTGCTTAAACCCAAGAAACCACCAAATGCTGCTAGTAGTTACAGACCAGTAAGTCTGCTTTGTGTTCCCTCTAAGCTTTACGAAAGATTACTTTACAATCGTATACAACCAATCACTGAAACGATCTTACCCAAGGAACAAGCAGGTTTCCGGCCAGGTCGATCTTCCCAGGATCAAGTTGTATTACTTACAGAGGATATTGAATATGCTTTTGACAAGAAACTTAA
>RDPX01000364.1:281689-294929 GCA_003991215.1 Morbakka virulenta
TTTTTTTTTCCTTGATTCCTTTCTTAATACTTCTTTTCTCTTGATGCCTTTCTTAATACTTCTTTTTTCTTGATGCCTTTCTTAATGCTTCTTTTTTCTTGATGTCTTTCTTAATACTTCTTTTTTCTTGATGCCTTTCTTACTACTTTTTTTTTCTTGATGCCTTTCTTACTACTTCTTTTTTTTTATGCCTTTCTTAATGCTTCTTTTTTCTTAATCTCTAAAACTTTCTATGATCCCTTTTAGTTGCTTCTGGTCTTCTTTTCTTCTCAAGCTAACGCTGGTATGAGAATGGAAAGAGGTGCTTTTGTTGTTGTTTTTGGAAAGAGGTAAGTGACGACAAAATTACAAATACTGACCAAACGAAGCATCCTGGCCGCATCAAATTTCCCCGAAACGCGCAGGAAATTGATTAAGTTAATATTACAGACAGGATGTCATAATTACCCTCATTAAATAGTAATAAAGTAATTAAATATTTTTAAGCCAAAACTTTCACAACAACTGAGAAAGGAAAAAAACTTGCTAACTTTGAGTCCGGTGAATGAGTAGTATTTCCGACGTAATAAGTAAGTAAGTAATTAAGAAATAGATGTCCACACTGAAGATGTGAAACATGTCCGAGTGAGCAAGCGAGTACTGAATGCATATCAGAGATAAATGCAATAAAAATTAAACAGTCAAATTTGCTTATGTACTAATCACTACAACCTGTAATATGGTTAAATTCGATCCACCACAAAGTGCAAAAAACGAATTTCCAGCCACCTGAGATCTGAAATTAAAATTTTATTATGAAATATGACCCTTCTGAGCAAGTTTCTATTTTGTCAGCTCCCTCAGGTGGCTGAAAATACGTTTTTCGCACTTTGTGGTGGATCGAATTTGACAGGTGTGCATGGATGTACTGAATAGTACATAAACAAATTTTGACTGTATAACGGAGTCCTCACGCGCTTCGCCCGCTCGGACTAATTAATAATGATAATGATAGTAATTATAATAAAAGTAAAAATTAACACTATGAAAATGAACTGTTTGAGTCACGGTAGATTGTTTATTTGGTGAAATAGTGGAGAAAGGTTACCTTTCTATTGCGCTTGACTCTCTTTGAGAAAATTCTCTATATCATTCATTTAAAGAATTTATTTAGCTGGCAAAGTATTAATTAACTGAAATCACTCCTTTTCAATGTACCCATGGTCACTAAAACTAAACTTCTTTTATTTCTTCTTATCAAATACTATAGAATTTAACTGTTATATATTTTAAAAGCAATTCACACGTCGTATCACCTCATTGAAATCCTCCTAGAGGTAAATCAAAGTGGCTCCTAACGAACATCATATTCATCCATTAATATATGAAGGAGTAGGTTACAAATTTTATCATTGCGCTATTCAAGGTGTACGTTCAAAGTTGTTAGGACCTTTGTTGCATATAGACAACAAGATACAACGAGAAATAATATTTTTACTTGTGCAGACCAAGTGATGTTTCTAAGAAGTCGATTATAGTTTTTACTTACGTACTTACTTACTTAGCCATGATCGCCAACGTCATGAACTGACAGGGCACCAACACAGACAGACAGACTTACTTACTTAGCTTACTCACTCGGAGGTCAGCGCGTTAGCTGACCTCCGAGCAGTGCAGACGTGTCTCAAAGAGCAGAAGACTTTGATAACTTACTTCGCGAAATTATCAAATTTTCTTCTGGAATACTCAATAAATTAGCTGTCATTATTTCATGGTTTTCTTGTTATTGTATGGGAAACCTTGGAAATTGTTATCTGAAAAGAAATTTAATTTGAAATACAAGGATTTGTTTCTTGTCTAATTCTGATATTTTTTCTTCTAAAACATGGTAGTTTTATATCGAAGAAACAGAGATTACAGTAAGCAATTGGAATGGAGTCATGAATTTAATGAGGATTTGTATAAATGTTATAAGAAAGCTAAACAGGACCCAAGAATTGGCTATATGAATCGTTTGAAAAAATTGTGGGATGATACTCATCCAGAACTCTCAATGTTTACATAAAAAAACCTTAGAGATCAAGCGAGTCGAATCGAAAAACACAAAAATACAACACAACAAACTCAACAAAGAAAAGTATTTATTAACGAACAGGATAATAACAGAATCGACAACAAAGATACTGAAAATGATTACCGAGCAACCGCGAACTGAAAATAACTTGTCAGAAGTCAATGGACACATGAAAGAACAATTAAAAACAATTTCAGAAACTCCACCTTCATGGAGTAAACAAATCAATCATAAGCGACTTCATTAAGATTTCTAAAGGAATCTGCTAAGGGGACAGTCTATCAGTCATCCTATTCGTTCTATCATTATACCCACTGTCACATCTGCTCCAGTTCACCAAAAGATACACTTACGGGTAACTACGAAACCATCAACACTTCAAACTATTCTTAACGACCTTGAAAGATTTAAAACAACAGCTCGATATCACTACAACATTTTCAAATGACATAGGAATGAAATTCGGGGCCGATAAATGTGCTGTTTAACACATACAAAAGGGGGAAGTTGTTGATGGTGAACCAATAACAATTAATGGCTCAGTGATTTCACCGGTCAATAGAGGAGATAGTTATACGCACCTGAGAATCGACGGAAACATTGCCTACGAAGGTCCATTATACAAAGAAAAGATTACAAAGGAGTATCTTACCAGGGTGAAAAAGATAAGGTCATCAGAACCATCTGACTACAACAAAACGATATCACACAACACCTTTACTGTCCCTATCATTACACCATCAATAGGGGTACTTGAATGGTCAATTGAAAATATCAAACAACTTGATATGAAGACAAGGAAAATTCTGTCAATGACTGACAACTTTCACCCCAACTGTGATGTTGATAAGTTGATCAGTAGAACGAAAGTTGGCAGAGGACTTAAAAGTATTAAGAACCCTTTCGAAAGCAAAATTGTATCGATCAACCAACACCTTAAACTGAACTCTTAACATAATGAATTTTTGAAATACGTCTNTTATAAGAAAGCTAAACAGGACCCAAGAATTGGCTATATGAATCGTTTGAAAAAATTGTGGGATGATACTCATCCAGAACTCTCAATGTTTACATAAAAAAACCTTAGAGATCAAGCGAGTCGAATCGAAAAACACAAAAATACAACACAACAAACTCAACAAAGAAAAGTATTTATTAACGAACAGGATAATAACAGAATCGACAACAAAGATACTGAAAATGATTACCGAGCAACCGCGAACTGAAAATAACTTGTCAGAAGTCAATGGACACATGAAAGAACAATTAAAAACAATTTCAGAAACTCCACCTTCATGGAGTAAACAAATCAATCATAAGCGACTTCATTAAGATTTCTAAAGGAATCTGCTAAGGGGACAGTCTATCAGTCATCCTATTCGTTCTATCATTATACCCACTGTCACATCTGCTCCAGTTCACCAAAAGATACACTTACGGGTAACTACGAAACCATCAACACTTCAAACTATTCTTAACGACCTTGAAAGATTTAAAACAACAGCTCGATATCACTACAACATTTTCAAATGACATAGGAATGAAATTCGGGGCCGATAAATGTGCTGTTTAACACATACAAAAGGGGGAAGTTGTTGATGGTGAACCAATAACAATTAATGGCTCAGTGATTTCACCGGTCAATAGAGGAGATAGTTATACGCACCTGAGAATCGACGGAAACATTGCCTACGAAGGTCCATTATACAAAGAAAAGATTACAAAGGAGTATCTTACCAGGGTGAAAAAGATAAGGTCATCAGAACCATCTGACTACAACAAAACGATATCACACAACACCTTTACTGTCCCTATCATTACACCATCAATAGGGGTACTTGAATGGTCAATTGAAAATATCAAACAACTTGATATGAAGACAAGGAAAATTCTGTCAATGACTGACAACTTTCACCCCAACTGTGATGTTGATAAGTTGATCAGTAGAACGAAAGTTGGCAGAGGACTTAAAAGTATTAAGAACCCTTTCGAAAGCAAAATTGTATCGATCAACCAACACCTTAAACTGAACTCTTAACATAATGAATTTTTGAAATACGTCTATGAGTGTGAGAAAGAATACATAGCGAGACTTTCGCAAGAACTTCTTACAATCTATGAAATTACTAGCGACACCCTGGAAAAACCAAAACTGTTAGGCAGAAAGAAAAGCACTGCTTTAAGAACAAAACAGGAAGAAAGATATAGAAACGGTTTGGCATTATTTTCCGTTTGTTGACTGCACTGAAGTCCTTTTCCACGAGGTACGATGTTGGGAAGACAAGCAGTGGTAGTTTGCCTTCATTTCAGCGAGTTAACAAGCGCTGGTTGACTTTAATTCAGAGCCCGGGGTAGGTCAATTGACTGAACAGAGCTTTGGTTTTCATGTCGAGTCGTAAATCTATGATGTCTTCTTGCAGGGCCTTCTTAAGGGCTCCCCTAAAAATAGGACATCGCCCAGTCGGGAATGTTGAAACTGGCCAAATCCTCAAAGGGTGTTTCCATATCCAACTATAGCTACAGTTTGTTGAAGAATGACGTGATCATGGCTTTCGATTTCACTAGGGTTGTTGCACACACACCCCTCCTCCTCCAGCTTCAGCTGTGCTTTATTCAGCTTCTCAAAGAGAGTATGCTACATCTAGCCTTCCCGGGGCGACTGCTTCACCTAGACTAGAGGCCACTTCTTGAAGGAAATTCAAATACAGAACAAATTATCCAGTGACGCGTGCCCTTTGACAGCCATCGAACTTCCGTGTGGAACAGAAGAATTCGAATTCATGTTTATTGTCATGGAAGAGTTAGAGAAATTTAGTTGTCATACAGAGGATTGGCCAAAATTTTGTTCAAGGCTTTGATGGCAATGTCTACAGATGCGTGAAGCTCTTTACTGAGGCATCTTTCAGCGAGATACTTCCTGCGAATAGTACAGTGGATACTGAACAGGTTTAGGGACTCATTTTACAGGCAAGCAATAAAGCCACGATGTTTGCCTACGATAGCGCTGGCTCCAACAGTGGGACAGATAATCATATTGCTGAGTGAAAGGTTCCGATTATGGAAGTATCCTTGTAAGACCTTAAATTTTGAGATACGTTGTGTATAGGTTACGAGCGAGCGATAAATAACAATTTTTTCTCCAGTAATGCCAGAAGCAACGTATTATAAATATGTGAGCAAAAGTGCCTCGATATGTCGTCGAGTTGACTAGTCAAGCTACATCGAAAACTCTGTCCACCCGACGTCGGCGGCCATCTCATCTATCCTAGGAGACAGAATTGTTACTTTTGGGTATTTTACAAAAGTACAAAATACTACTGTCTGTACCCATAGGATTTTGCACAACTTCTTGAACCGCAGGCAGAATTAATTTCCCTCGAATGTTATGAGACTTTCTAGATTATGCCATGGGAAGAAAATTGTTTTAGGAAGCAAGCAGTCCCTTATCCTTCCCGAGAGCCCCCGTATTGAACATACCAGATACCGTCATGCGCTTTTCATCTTGTCCTTTTAGATTCCGGAAAGACTGATATCCTTATCATCTTTATCCCTGTAGGTTTTTCTCAAGTGCTCCTATAAGTGCTCCTTTAATGAAATGCAAAAGAAAATTGTGGTTCAAGTCGAACAGGTCAATGGCAGATTGATGAGTGTGAAGATTTGGACAGAGGACGGGTTTCTCGACGTGGTATCTGCCTAGGTTGGTTGAACTGATAAAGAAAAGGATAATTTTTTCACGGAACCAGAGGATGTTATGCGGGAGGTGCTGTCATTGGAGAAAGTAGACATTGGGGCCGACTTAAATGGACATGTGGATGAAACCATGAGTTCGAATCTTGTCATGGAGGAAATGGCTTTGGTGACCAAAATAAAGAAGGTGTACGAATCCTAAACATGGTGGAAGCACTAGACATGGTTATTGTTAACACAGATGTTGAGAAAAGCGAAGAGCATAAAGTAGCATGCAAGAGTGGAAACAACAAAATTCAGATAGACTACCTGCTGATCCAGAAGAGATACAGGCGAATAATCATAAACTGCTTGGTACTCCCAGGCGAAGATGTTGCTTCACAACACAGACGTCTGTTGATGAATGTAAGATAGACAAGGAAAAGAAAACGCCAGCGAAGAAGGAAAACGCAGCTTAAGACCTGGAAGTTGAAGGATAAACAAATAGTTGAAGGGAATACAAACCACGAGTGGGAATGGATGAAAAGGATTATCATTGAAGAGACAACGCATGCACGTGAGAGGAAAGCAGCTTCCAAACTATCGAGAGGAGACATGTAGTGGTGAAAAGATGAGGTCCAAGAGACAATTAGGAACAAGAGGAAGCAGACAACTGAAAGGTGATCAGGGTAACGTGACTCTAGAAGAGTATAGGCAGTGCAAAGGAGGCTGTTGCAAAGGCAAAGGAAAAAAGCTGCAAGAGATTGAATGATGAAATGGAGAGCAAGGAAGGTTAATAGAAAGTATTTCAAATAGCCAAAGCACGTGAAAGGTCTCGAAAGGATATGGGGGGCTCCACCATTTTGAAGGACAAAGACGATAATATGATGACAGGCGACATGGAGATCAAGCAAAGGTGGATGAATTACTTTCAGAAGTTATTGAACACGGAGAATGCACAATAACATCTGGAGAGAGTAAAACTGGTTGAAGGCCAAGTGAGACCAATCACAGTGGAGGAGGTGCAGATGGCACTAGAAAACACGAAGAAGGAAAAAGGACCGGGACTATCCGATGTTACCAGCTACTCAATCAGAACGTTGGGGTCAAAAGGAACAGGGTGCATAATTGAGATCATCAAGAAAGTTTGGGATGAAGAGGAAATGCCAGGCAATTGGCACAATAACGTTTTGTGGTTCCTTCAACGTTTTTGTAAGGTTCAACAGGATCCCAGAGACGTTCTTTACTGGTGTCTAGGAAAGAGAGAAGTACTGAAAAAGTTGGTTCGGGTGTAAAAAGCTTTTATAGCAAGAGCAGGACCGTTGTAAGGACCCCCGTAGCTGAAACCGACCAGTTCAACATGGAAGCGGGCCTGTATCAGGGCTCCGAACTAAGCCCTTTTCTGTCTGCGGTAGTTATAGACACAACTAGCAAAGTGGCAAGACAGGCCTACCAACGGACGTTCTCTTTGCACATGATCTTGTGATTACAGTGGAGAGTGATGTTGAACTGCAAATACAATTGAGTGAATGGCAGAGAGCTTTGAAGAGAAAAAGGGTTGAACGTGAATCCAAAGAAGACAAAAACATTAGTTACCACCAAAGGAGGAGGGGAGAAAATTTACATTGTCAACACATCAGGAAGCCCAATAAAGCAGGTAGACCAGTTTTGTTACCTGGGTTCCATCATAGAGGGAAAAGGAGGGTGTAGTGAGCAGATCAGGAACAGAATCATGAGAGAATGGGTGAAATGGAGGGAAACAAGTGGAGAAGTGAGTGACAGGGCGATACCACTTATGATGAAAGTGAAGATTTACAAGTGTATGATTAGGCCAGTACTCTTGTACGGACTAGAGGCGATACCTTTGACAAAAGTGGAAGAGGGAGCACTTATGTCGACTGAGAAGAGGATGCTGAGATGGATGACAGGTGTATCTCTGCGGGAAAATCGAACTAACGAAGATATTCGAAGGTTCGCAAAGATCCCTAATATACGTGAGAAGGCAAGAGAAGCTAGTTGAAGTGGTATGGCCATGTCATGAGAATGGGAGAAGAGGTGACTGTAAAGAAGGCATTCTTCAGCAAGGTAGAGAGCAAGAGGAGTAGAACAAGGTAGAACCTGTGGTGGTAGGACGTCATCAAGAAGGATATAGAGGAAGTTAAAGCAACAACGGGGGACACTAAGGACGGGAGAAAGTGGAGGAGACTGAGCCGAGCCACCTACCCGACCAGACCTGTTGGGAAAGGCCGAAAGGAAAAGAGGAATGAGAAGTATTTGACGCAATGTGTGTTGCTTCTGTTCAGCTTGCATAAGTGTTTCAGCCTCAGGTTTTAGATCACAACACGCTATTGATTTTCCCGTCACTTTTTTGCCTATTAGGCTTGATATCACTTCCAGAAACTTTTCATAGATTTTTAATTCTGTCCATATCCTTTGCAGTTCTTCTTTTTTCCTTCCTTTAAATTCTCACACCTCTTTCTTTTGATCAGTGTTACTGCACGTACACTCCGGTACTAGGTAGGAAATTAATCAAAACACTTCCCCTAATAATACCTGTAGAAAAGACCAAGACAGGCTAAATTTCTTCAAAGCGAAAAAATTGAAGTCCATTCAAGTAAAACCACGTCTCTGGACTCGGTCAAGGATATCAAAATGAAATGAGAAAGCACGTGTCCCAAAGTGACATAAGTATTGTATACAAAAAAAATCTAGTAGATGTATAAAGATAAAGAATGGCCTAAGGCCTAATGTACTTTTAGAGCGATACAGGAAGGCAACCTTTTTAAAAGTAGACTCACTAACAGATTAAGTATTCAAATTTACTCAAAAGATCTGGAAACAAATACAAACTAACTATCCCCACCAGGGTCGCTATTTAAATGAAAATCCATGAATATAGGAAAGAGATGATGACAAGTTTCTACTGAACGAAATCAGTTGCGTTTTTGTTGCATTAACTTAAACAACCGTATCCTTCCCCATCCTCTGACAGCCTGAAAGTCAGACTCTAAATCGTCTAAACGTTTGACGTTTTATACTGAGTTGCGTTGTGTCCAATGTCAGAGTACAAGGTAGCGTCATCAGCATAAACCTTGATAAAGTAAAGCAAGTTACCAGAAAGATGATAGATGTGAAGAAGAGTTAAATATCGTCAAAAAGCTTTACACAAATACCATTACCAGACAAAGTTTAATAAAACAATCCACCGTGTCACACCCTATCAAAAAACCTGGAAGTATCCAGATCCCTAGCATGTTCTTCTCTAAACTTTTCCATAAACTTACAGGCAGCTTTCGTTATAACAATCAAAAGGTGACCAGTAGAGTAAGATCCTAGAAATCCGTCCTTAATATCAACAAAGACACCTAGATTCCCCACGAATTCCACCATTACGTTCTTGATAAGACGTTCAAAGACCTTACTAATGAAAGAATATAGATTTACTGGTCAATATTTGCCAGGATTCGATGAATTAATAGCACTCTTGAAGACAGAAACAACAGAAACTTTCAAGGAAGAAGGAAAGCAACACTCCGATAGGTTTCCCTAATAATCTTGAAAATTCTGAACTTTATGGACTCAGAGGAAGCCATAGATGTAACAGCTTTATCATGTCATGAGTCGTAAGCTTTTTCTGAGCTACGTTTCGAGAGATACTTCTCCCATCGTCAGCCTGACGATGGAAGAAGTATCTCTCAAAACGTAGTATCTCGCAAAACACTACAGAAATTGTTCCTGATAGTTTAACTCTCAAGACGTTCGAAAGAAATTTGCAGCATCAGCAGCAGTATTCCACGCTATCATACCAAGAAATTGACTAAATCCATGCAAGTGAGCCTAACCAAAATTGTGTCTCGTGTGCCATTTTTCATGCCATATTAGCATATCAACAAATCAATCGTTAATTCTTATTTTGAAACCACACCCCTACAACAATATATGTATTCATCCCTAGATCTCTTTCTTTCATGAATAAAGCGGGGTCTTACGCTTGCTTGATCATTTTGTATGTAGTAGTTAAATCTCCACTCGACAACTAATCACAGGTGCGCTTTAACATTCACCTAACTGTCGTCTTCAGAACAGTCCCTTTTGGTACATGCTCTCTTTCGAAGGTGAATGAGACTACAGATATAACCGATACTGCACAGCTGGCTATATTTATTGTATCGTAGACTTCAATTTGAGTAAGACAATTGCTGTCAACAAAGGGAGGTAAAATAACAGTTAAGAGAATTTTACGAGAGAAGATATGATCTCATACGAAGGTGTGGAAAATTGCTATTGAGAAAAATAACGATTATGAAGATATTTGAAAATCCTTATGACGTCCTTTCCTAGCGATTGCCTTCTGAACATGTTGTGATGATGTAGGAATTCAAACAGCTGTTTTAAATCTTGTTGACAAGCTTCATTATCATAAGATGTATTTTGGCAATAAAGATGTTATCTTTTCATCGTATGTGTCTGAAGAGATATAAGTGGC
The DNA here is from genome assembly GCA_003991215.1 of Morbakka virulenta. Taxonomy (NCBI): domain Eukaryota; kingdom Metazoa; phylum Cnidaria; class Cubozoa; order Carybdeida; family Carukiidae; genus Morbakka; species Morbakka virulenta. The sequence continues at coordinate 291,895 of RDPX01000364.1, forward strand.
TTGATTTTGTTTGGTTGCTTCTATAACGAGCTATTACAAACATGATTTCATTTACTCTTACTACCCGTCATTATTGATATGCTTTAAGCAAAACGTATTGCAACTTTAATACACCTGGTGTTAAATGACCTTGTTTTGTCCAATATCTAAATCTCTAAGTGTAAAATACCTGTTCCGTTACACTCTTTATTATGTAGGTAGCAATAGCAATATATAGTAATCCCTGTTGTGAATTATAAAAGTAATTATCAGCAATTTACTGATTGGAACTTTTACTTCAAACTTCATTTTCACAAAGAATCCCTATGATGTCACAAAATATCAAAATCGTGACAAATGTGTTCCTTTAGATTGCTAATCTCAAAATCATATTATTAAAAATTATTTTATCTTTTATTTTATCTTCTCTAACAAAATGAATTTCTATGACAAAATAAAAAGATTATGAGTATGCCAATGAATGCATTGCTTACCTAAATGATTGAAGATTTCAATTTACGTTGTTATTCTTATTGTTATTATTCTCTTCCGGTACAGATTAGTACCGGAAGGGAATAATCCGGTACACATGTCATTTCACAGGTACGATTTCGTTGAAATTCGTAATATTTTGTTTGATGGTACAATTTAAGAATAAGAATTTGCATTACTATTTACTATGACTATTATTTGTTAAGAACTAATAATGGCCTGTTCTTACGAAAATAAACAAATAAATCCTACTAGCAGATTCGCCTTCTTTGGATTTAACTTACTTCCAACACTTGTTTCTACTGTGGGCAATTTTTTGATAGTTTTCGTCATTGGAAAAGTAAGAGTTCTTAGAACATCACACAATATTTTGCTGGCTAGATTGGCTATAACGAATATGTTTAACTCTACAATTGTACAATTACCATTTAGCTTCATTTTTGCTTTTGGATATCCCATGTCGAACTGTTTCACACAAAATCTTTTCCAGGTCTTTGTTAAAGTAGGATATTTCGTCACACTGAACATTATTCTCGCAATTTCCTACAAAAGATACAAAATAGTTGAGAGTAAAATTCATCACCGTGAAAGGAATGTAGTAGGGATGTGTATCTCTGTGTCGCTAATATGGGCATGTGGATTTCTTTACGGGTACGGAGTTTATTCTTTGAATAGCAGAATTATGCATATTTTAACAATTGTACATACTTTTTCATGTGTAATCCAAATTTGTTTTCACTACTGCAGAATATCAAAATTGCTAAATACTAGAACAAAGCAACTTTTTTTAACGTTGGAAAAAGGAGGTGCTCAACTTCTATCACATACTATTGAGATGCAGCGTCGGTCTTCTCGCAATATTTTGATAGTTTTCTATTTGCTTTTTGTATCATTAATCCCTGTCATTATTACAGTGATCTATTACGCAATAAAAAAGTATGCAATTTCCGAGAAAGATAAATTTGAAATGTTCTTATGGGCAACAAGCTTTCATTTTTTATGTGGAGCTATTTATCCTTTCATTTTTGGCACTTGTCAAGCTGACATTTCCCGTGAAGTTAAAAAAGTTATGAAAAGTTTACCCAGTTGCTTCAAAATTAGTTGCTGTCTACGGAGAAGAAATCAAATACACACAAATGATAATGTATGTGATAATGATTAAGAACAAGACAGATAAAAAAAGGCGAACAAAAAGCTCAGATGGAACAATTCCTCCGATGAGCGAAAGGAAATTGCAGCAGATTCTTAACGCAGCTATTCACACAAAGCAAGGTATCAGACAACAAAACTTAATCATCACTTAAACGTATACGATTTACAGCTGAGCTGTTAATACCAAGTATAACATTCTGATACTGTATGTATATTTGAAAATATGTATTGTGATTTATTCTTTTAGCGAAAATACAAAAATCAAGGGAGTCAGTTAATCCTAATATCAACAGAAACACAAGTATATAAATTATTATTTATGGGCAAGGGCTCTTAGCGAAAAGATGCTTTCGTTTGGAATGTTGTAAGAAAGGAGCGTAATTGATAATTTAACAATATCAATATTGGAGTACGTATGATTTAGAGGCCACGTTGAGGGTTTTAATTCATTCAGAGAAACCCTTTCCTGAAGTAAGAGATATGCGTTGATAAAAGATGGGTCGAACAATTGACTTAGCCTACCATGGATTGTTTCTTTTCTTCAAGAATGATTCAGCTTAAAAATTCTGAACTTTATCGAGTCAGAGGAAGCCATAGATGTAAGAGCTTTATCGTGTCACGAGTCGTAAGCTTTTTCCATTTCATCTCATATAAAATAAATTGAGGGTTTTCATATAGTCATTTAACCTCTTTATAAGGGAAGTCCCTTAATGACTTTTGGGTCTGACATTGATTTTTTATTATTATTATTAGACCCTGGCCTGTGCCAGTAGTCTTCTCAAAATAAATATATACATGTTAAAAGGTTAAAAAAAGTTCAAAAAGGTTTAAAAAAGGTTAAAAAAAGAAATTAATTACATATGAATAATTGCAGCTAATTACCTAATTACATTTGTAATTCTATTAATAAAAATCAATTTACATGTCTAAATTTTAATTAAGAAGCTAATACAGAAAATTGTAAGTATCTAAAAATTATAAACTAACTTTCCTTCCTGTATTTTGGCTATTTGTGACAACCAATTATGACTTTGGAGGGAATCAAGATTTTTATTACTTTTATAAAGGGAGAAAATATTTCTTGCTTTTTGTTTTAATTTGTTGATCAAAATTCTTTTAGGTGAAACACATTTGTTGCTTGTTAACTTTATTCCTCGGCTTGCCCAAATGGACACAAGGCTTTCTTCATGTAAAATATTAATAAATTTGTCAGTAACATATTGGTGGCTAGAGAAAGACCCTAGTACAGGGAAATTGCTAGGCAAAATAGTTTTCGTTCGGAGAAAAGTCAAGTGGGATACAAATTTCCAGATCTTTTTAACTTCTGTACAATGGACGAACAGGTGTTCAGCTGTTTCTTCTTTCTTTCCGCACAAAGTACAGAGTTTAGATTTGACTAATTTGGCTAAAAA
>RDPX01000364.1:295417-309928 GCA_003991215.1 Morbakka virulenta
GGTAGTATCATCAGCGTATTGGGATAACTTAATTTCTGTGCCATTTGCCCTTATTCCTTTAATTTGGGGATTGTTGTTAATTAAAAGAGCTAAAGGCTCAGCTACTATGGTGTAGAGGAATGGTGATAAAGGGCAGCCCTGACGTAGACCTCTCTCTAAAAGGAAAGGGGTTGACAAGTAGCCATTTACCACCACTTGACGTTTTGTGCACGCATAGACAATGCTGATCCACGATCGATAGTTTGGACCAAAGCCTAACTTTTCTAGGCATTTATCTAAGTATTCCCTATTGACCCTATCAAAAGCCTTCATTTGGTCTATCAATAGTAAACAGGTTGGTAGATTTTCTATTTCTGAGATGTCAATTAAATCTCGAAGTAATGAGAGACTGTGGAATATTGTTCTTCCGTTGACAGAGCACGTTTGGCTGTCAGAGATAATACTTGGCAGTGTAATTTTCAGTCGATTTGCTAAACATTTAGTTATTATTTTATAATCTACATTTAGGAGACTTATTGGCTAAGTCTTCTCTCTCTCCTGCTTTAAAAAGAGAGGAGATGATTGCAAGTTGTTGAGACTGAGTAAGTGATTTGAATTCAAAAACTTGTTGAATTACTTCTAAAAAATCACTTGACAAAATGCTCCAAAAGGATTTGTAAAATTCTGCCGTAAGTCCATCAGGAACTGGGCTCTTATCATTTGACATTTCATTTAGGGCGTCAGTGATTTCTTTAATAGTAAAGGGACTCTCTAACTTTTCATAGTCATTCTTTGGGATTTTTTTTGCTATCAGGTCAAGAAGCAGTTTTTGGTTATCTGAATCAACATCTTCATTTGTATATAATGTTTTGTAAAAGGAGGCAACTTCATCAATAATTTCTGCCTGACTGTTAACATAGTTGCCCTGTCTTGTTTTAATTGATCTCATTGTTTTTTGTGCTTTCCTCGATTTCTCTAAATTGCAAAAGAATTTACTACTTTTTTCGCCATTTTCTGACCATTGTGATTGAAGGCGGAGACGTTTCTTTTCAGCCTCTTCATTATCAAGCTAGGGATTTTTTTAATTCGAAGAATTTAGGCTGTGGGTTTGTTTGTACCTTTCTAACTATATTTCTAAGCTGTTTGCAGACCTTAGACCTATGTTGGCGATTACGTTTACTTGAGTGTTTTTGAACGATTTTTAAATAGTCTTTCATTAGGGTTTTACCTGCATCCCACCATTCTAGTAGAGTTTGGAAGGATTGTTTTTTCTTTTGCCAATTTTGCCATAAAATTTCCATTATAGCACAGTAATCTACGTTATGTAGAATAGCATTGTCCATGCGCCAAAAATCTCGACCATGTGTAATTTCCTGCAAAAGGATGGATGTGGACACCACATCATGATCCGAATAAGGAAAAGGGATAATGGTACAGTTGCTGATTGAGTCAAGGCAACTTTTATTAATATATACCCGATCTAACCGACTAAAAGTTTTATGTGTTGATTCAAAGGTGTACGCCTTTTTGTTTGGGTGTAAATTGCGCCACACATCTGACATGTCATGAGTAGAGAGCAATTTTAAGAGCTCTTTTTCTGGTTTTTCGTGTTTGTCGGAGTAAAGACTTCTGTCCATCCCACGATCTAGAACACAATTAAAGTCTCCCATGAGGATAATCTTGGGATCTTTGCCTTCTTTTTTTTTATCTAAATATTCGTTTACCCTTTCTCTTACCGAATTGAAAAAAAATTGCCTATCCTTAAACACCCTACTTCCGGATGGCGCGTACACGCTTGTAATCAAAAATACACTCTCACCTAAATTAACCTCTAGCATCAGCAAACGTCCATTGGCATCACGGTAGATTGTTTTGGCAGTGTATTGTAATTTTTTATTAAGTAGAATTGCAATGCCTCCCACTCTGTGATTAGGTGTTAGGGAAACATATGCCTGACCATCCCAAAAGTGTCCACAGGGATTTTTGGTGCCTTTGGTAATGCGAATATCTTGTAGACATATGATGTCAGCATTTAAACATTTTAGAAACTGGGCTACTTGGCCTTGTTTATTTGGGTTAGTAAGGCCATTAACATTTACTGTAATGCAATGGACCTTTGCTGATAAACTTGGCTTAATGAATTATTAATCGCCAGGTGGGTGTTGTTCTGATGACGAGTCTTTTTCATGTTCTTTGTCATCTATAAATAAAAGTTCTTCAATATCAATACCTGTCATAAATTCTTCTTTCGACTCTTCTTCTTCTTTATCTCCCCTGCTGTCTTCCTTTTTCTCTTCTTTGTTTGACTTTTCTTTTTTCTTGGGTTATGAGGGAGTGTCATTTTCCCTCCTTAAGCGTTTCCCAACAGTTTTTACTTTTGGGGGTTCTTTGGCCTCAGTGTCTGGTTTGAGATCCGCAGTTTTTTCATTGTCGCCTGTGCCAGTGCAAACCCTCGTCTCTTCATCTTCAGGTTTGGGGAAACGAACTGGGCAATCACTTATACGGTGGCCAGCCGTTTCGCAATGAAAACAGACTGTTGGCCGTCCACGATAGCAGACAACCAACCTCTGTCCACCCACCCGGATAAAAAGAGGCAGCTCGCCCGTGGGTATTATTTTTATTAGGCGTCTCCCATCTTTTATACCTGGAAATTCCGGGAAAGTCCCCCTCCAATACCTTTTAATTTCTCCATGACCTTCTAGAACATTGCATATTTGTTCATCTGTGGTGTCGGGGTGTACCCCGGGGAGAGTTAAAAGTATAGTGTCATCAATGACAGGTCTCACATTATATTTAACATTCTGGATACACAATACATTCTCTGTTATTTTTTCTACTGACATTGATGGTCTGACATTAATGACACCCCTTGAAACAACAGGGGCATTTTGGCCTTACACAGATTACATCTATGAAAGACCCGTAATGAAGCAACAGATCACTAAAGAGTGGGACAGAAAGCAAGGAAGACACCCTAAAATCTAAAACATGCGGATCACTTCCAGATGCCCATTCGTCAGAAGGCCCTTCCTTTCAGGTTGATCCAGAGCCCGTGTCTAAGAAAATCAAGACCAATTGGCCTGTATGGTTGCACCTCAAATTAACACCAGACCACAGGGAGGCAAGAATTGCACACTTGATCTTAGCCAAAAGGCCAAGAACCTCCTTTGTGATTTTTGTTCACGTTTAGTGAGTAGTTGCACTTAATGGCAATTTTCGTGTTCACAATCTCTGCTTTTATATTTAAACTTACAATACACTGCAGAAACGAAGAAGTTTAGATGAGTGTGGTATCAGTAGTGATGTTTGATAGGCAATAAAACTCCTTTGAATGCAAATTGATATATCCTGTTCCTGAAATTAGTTGCTCACGGCAAGTGAGATATTTGCTTACTGGTTTTATTTCTGTAAATGGTCTAGGTTTCTGTAAACTCCACACAATGCATTGCGAGCATAAATGTTAACAGGTGGTGTAGGTGTAAATTTTTAAACAAAAGGTAGAATTTAACGTCTTGGTTTTATTGTCTCTTAGATAAAGCGCAAATCACTTATTATTGTGATTTGGTTTTATGATTGACAATTAAACGCCTTACACAAAACTGACTTAAAAACCATAACTTAATACAAAAGAGTTCAGGAATAAAGAGCTGACAAAAATATAAAAATATTTGCATTAAAAATTCTGAATTTTATAAAATATCTAGAACATTTGCAATATTACTTGTTACAACAACTTATTAAATTTAATCAAGTGATAGTCTTGGGAATCAGTTATGTTTTAAATATCTTTTTAATTGTCTATATCCCAATTTAATTATCATATTATATAAAGCTTGTTACTCTGTTATCCTCAAATGACCTTACTTGAAATTTCATTAGCTATCTATTATTTATCAGCAGTTTGTGTTGACAGAAAATACATATTTGCTTGTTGTGATTTTGTGCTAATGGTGATCTTAAGTTAATTGAAAAAGGGACTTTGCAATTTTTTTTAATTGCCGTCATAAAAGGCAGCAGGTCTAAAATTGATAATAGTTCAAGTGGGGGGAGGGGGATCGAGAGACATCTATAGTTATGGTAGCGTAATTCGAACACAGGTCATAAAAAGCGTTGGGACCTTTAGATAGTTTTAGGAAGACAATATTTCTGAATTTTACTATAAGTATACGAGCCTTCTACTAATATACTCTTAGGGATTTTTCATGTACAAGCTCAATGTTAACAGGAGAATAGTATCCTGCTGGGTCACTCGCTTGCCTTATCCAGCTTTCTTTCAGTCACATTTAAGCACCCATGTCCTCCCTCTTAAATGTGACTAGTTTCGTGCTTCTCCTTATTTATGTGCATCCGCACTCTTCTCTCTTCATTACCTGCTTATTTATTTTCCTTTCACCCACCCCCCTCATCCAAGCAATTTCTCCATATCTCCACAGATTACAATTTCTTCTGTCTGCCCTTTGACGTCATATTTGACCATGTGTACCTACACACTGCTTCTTTCATTATTTGATCATTTGTTCTAAACCACTCTCATCCACCCACTTCTCAAAAATTTAACAACGTCGCCCCTAAAAAAATGTACCTGTCTACCCACTTTTGGGGCTTTGAAGCGCAAGTTGGAATCGGCTAGCAACTGATTTAGAAGTAAGAGTGAGTTATGATATTTTTTTAAATAAGCATGGTATAATGTAAAAATCACCTGCAACCACCTGCAAATCATCTAAAATTGTTTTGATAAATGGGGCAATATCGTAACTTATGATCATTTGATTATATCGACACATAAATTGCCTGACAACCCCCAAGGTGTGACGGCGTAATATCCAGGGTGTTGGGATTAATTTAATTTTGGAAAATCTGTGTATTTAATAGAACCATACCCAAACAAAAAATGTATCATACAAATTCCCCACAATTGAACTTTGCTTTATCTTCCATTGCAGCCGAACTAAACTACCACATGATTAACAGCAGATAGTTATGTTTCTGGCCTAAGGTTCATTCCGGTAGTTGTCTTAAAGGAGTGTGCTTCTGCACTATCCGCCTTGTTTTCTAAAGCTTTCAGTCTTCGCCTATCAGTCTTGTTTTACCCCATGCTGAAGAGTTTCTTATGTTGTTTCTGTCTTCAAATATATGTGACCCCACCAGGTATCGACGTGGTACCCTTCTTTCTGTCATTAGTGCCTTTAAGCTTATAAACAATAATTCATTGAAAGAATTTTTGCAGGGCCCAGGTCTCTATGTTGACGTTCAGCAGGAACTCAAAGAATTGCGGTTCACTGGTGATCTTTTGACTATAATCAGGTAACATATTTATAGGGCTACGAAGAAGCCTAGTGAAGGACGGGCTATTGCTCTGGATATTTCAAAAATAGTCAATAAGGTGTACCATACTGGCTTGCTTCAAAAATTTCTGATTATGGTATTTGTAGAAAGGTCTTTCGTGTTATTCAGTTCTTAGTTTCGGATGACTTACAGCCTGTCACACTGGATGAAAGTACATCCGGTGAGTAGTACATTGACAGTGGCTTTCCTTAAGGCTCTGTCCTTGGTCTAACTCTCTTCCTTGTTTACATCAACGACCTTCCTGGTAATTTGCTTCAATTTATCAACATCTTTGCTGATGACACTACCTTATACTATGACATCCGCCACAAGGCGGTTCAGCAGGAACAAGTTAAACTTGCGGGAGATTTAAAGACTGACCTTTAGGCTATTGGGGACTGGGGAAAGAAGTGGCTGCAAAAATTAGAGTTCTTTGTGTTTCCAATACACAAAATTACTTCAGGGGCTTTTAAAAACCAGAAATGTTTATGCTAAGGAATCCTTCGAGCGTTCAAATAACGACTCTTTCTTTAACATTTTTTGGAGAAATTAAAACTAAATCATAACAACTTCGTAATAATGATTTGAGTATTTTAATCCACAATTCTATGCACATTTAAGTTCATATTCTTTAATCACGAAAAACGTGAGAAGATGATGGTGTAAATTGCCCCACGCGTTCAATGTAATTGTGCTTTGATGTTGATCACGACCAAATTTTCATCCACTTTGCGTAACTTAAATTTAATCACTTTGTAATTTTCTTCCTATTCCCTGAAGGTTTTTGAAGATACAAGCAACGTCTGCCTGAGTATAAGGGTACAATCTGCTCTTGTCATTACAATTATTATTATTCTCTCTGTTACACACTGACTTCACATAATGTTGTTTTGTTGTTTTTTAAAGATAAATTGATCAGTTGATTCATGTTCCTGAGTTTTGGTAACAGCAAGTTTCCTCAATCTCAAGCACTCGTCAGAGGATTCTGGCAGCGTGTAACAACACAATCTTTTGCAATTCTGCAATTCTGGTAGCTATCCCAATCTCCTTCAGTCTTTCTGTCAATGCTTTTGGTGTTGTTCCTAGCGCTCCAGTAATAACTGGGATTATTTTCACTTTTTTGTTCCACAGTTTTTTTAGTTCCCTTGCTAAGTCTTGGTATTTCAATACTTTTTCTCTTTCTTTTTCATCAATCCTGGTATCGTATGGAACAGCAAAGTCTACAATCTGGCATTTGCTGTTTTGCTTGTCTACTATAATCATATCGGGTGTTCTTCCTTCAACAACAACAACAACAACATTGAAAAGTCCCACAAGACCTTCGTTTTCGCATACAGCTTGCGGTTCATGTTCATACCATTTTTCTTTCGTTTCAAGACCGTACGTCCTGATTACCTCCCAATGTAACTTTTTTCCTACCCAGTCATACCTTTTGTGTCATTTTACTACATTAACTTAAGATGTGATTGATGCTTTCATCTGCTTTACTACACATTCTACAGTTACTATCTTGTTGAGTCTTATCAATTTTTGCTTTCGCTAAATTTGTTCTCACTGCCTGTTCTTGTGCTGCTATAACGAGGGTTTCGGTTTCTCTCTTCAGGCCTCCTTCTTTTTTAGCCACAACCATGGATATTTATCTGCCATATCTTCAGTTTGTCTGATGAACTGGCCATGCAACACTTTCTCTTTCCAGTTGGTTTTCCTTTCTTGTTTGTTCCTTCTCTTAAACCTACTTTCTGTTTCAGCATCCTTATTCTCAGCATCACCTCCAGCTGCAACTATCAGTTTCTCCTTGCTGTCTCCCGCATATCTTTTCAGTCCAATTGTGGAAAGATTAACAGTATCTTCAACGCTCATTAGTCCTCTTCCACCTTCTTTCCTGGGTATGTATAATCTGGTCTCCCTTGTGCATAGTAAAGAGCTTCCTTGTTCTTCGATCCATTTCTTGAAGTTCGGCCTTTTTCGAATTGAGGAAAGCAGCGGAGTATCTTAATATAGGAATAGCCCACGCATTAATGCCTTTGATGATATTTCCCCCGTTCAGCTTTGTCTCCAGTATCTTTCTCACTCTTCCCTTTCTTCTCTTCTACCTACACTTGATCTGCCTCCAATATATCTAAATATTTGTATCCTTTGCCATCTTTCAGTGATTTTTAAACTGTATCATCTGGCAATTTGATTCCATCTGATTTTATCCTTTTCCCTCTCTTCATTACCAGTGTTAAACACTTTTCGATTCCAAATTCCATGCCAATTATTATTAGCTATTATTATTAAGATCAAACACCGGGTCACTACCAGTGACCTTGGGTGAGTGAAATTGGAGGTTTTATTTGTGGGGGACAAAAATAATTTTTTATAAGGGTAAAAAATAGTATTAAAAAGTATAAAAAATTTAAATACGAAAATCAAAATAGGCAATTTACGAACACCAATTCTGCAATAAATTAAACAGGAAAATCTACGAATATTGAATGGATATTAAAATACAAGATAAAACATTAAGGTTGACAAATTACGAACCTCAATTAGACATAAATAAGACATTAAAGTCTAAAAGGTTATAAAATTTAAAAGAAAAAAAATTGATACTGATGAAAATTTTAGTTAGAAAGCGCTCTTCTTAAAAGATGAGCTGTACTGTTCAAAACAATTTTTTGCAGTTCTTGATGAGAGGTTTTCCCGGGAATTTTGTCAAGATAGTCAGTAGATCCTTTCTTTATCAAACCCAAAGCACCTACCACAACAGGAATCTTCTTCTTCAGATGCCTTTATCTAGTGACGCAGGCGATTATTTTCTGCCACACACCTCTATCTTTAATCATCCGCAGGAGCTCTGCTCCGCCATGATGAAGTCTATACTCTCCCAGCCATGCTCTCATACTGCTCATCCACATCACTCTCCTCCTTTCTCTGCTCTTCTTACCTGGTACTTTGCCTGTCATTGACAACTCTTCCAGTCCTTCCTTCCTCATGACATGGCCTACAAAACTTAGTTGTTGTGCGCGGATCTGCCTTATCAAGTTCCGATGAACTCCTGCTCACCTTAGTACTTCTTCATTCGTGATTTTGTCTGTCCACTTGATCTTCATCATCCTTTTAATCAATCATATCTCACAAGCTTCCAGATTCCTTCGGGACTCTGATGTCAACGTCCATGTCGCCGATCCGTAAGTCAAGACCGGATAGACATAGCCGTTCAGCACACGCAATCTTATTGAATGCAATAGATTGCTGCTTTTAAGTATTTTCTCAAGATTTTTAAAGTGATCTTTGCCAAGGTCACTCGTCTCTTGATCTCTTTAATACATCTGGCATCGTCGGTGATGAGACTACCTAGATAGTTGAAAGAGCTGACTGGGTTGATGACCTCATCCTTCACTTTCAGTGTGCATACTGGACTGTCCCTTTTTGATGTTACCATACATTCTGTCTTCTTGCAGTTTATACTCAGACCTCTCTTCTCGCTCACTTCGAGTCCGCACCATTTTGCAAGACGTTTGTCTAATAATTCCTTGTAAATAAACTTTGATCCTGGGCGCCAAGAATAAAGCTTTCGGTTTCCCTTTCAGCCCTGAGCTGCGAAGCCACTGATGTGTTGCCTTTGTGTCTACATCAGCGTTATTGGCTTGAGCTGTGAACTGTCCGTGGAGAGGCCTTTCTTGCCATTTAGATTCAAATTGTTTCAATCCTTCATTTTTAGCCCATTTCTTTGTTTTACGGGCAATTTCAGTAGGAGTTAAGCTATGGTCGTTTTCAATGTCGAGACGTACTTCACGGGAAAACTTATCAGATTCTTTAACAACAGAGTGGAGCTTTTTTGAATTTTCGTGTACATCAACCAGCTGAAGCATCCAGCCATCAGCATTGTCTAAATATTGGAAAAGCCCTATAGTCGAGGTTTTGTAGGAGAGCTCTAGTTGTATTAATCCTCTTCATCCTTTACGTCTGTGAATATACAAGCGGTCTATATAGGATTTCGGATGGTGCATTCTATGGCAAGTGAACTGTTTTCTAATTTTGGCGTCTAATTTTTGAAGTTCACTTAGATTCCAATTTATTATATTAAAACTATATGATACTTCTGGTATTGCTAAGGTGTTTACCGCCGTTATTCGGTTTTTAGAATTCAACTCTGTCTTCATTATCATTCTTACTTGCCTTAAACATTCTTTTCTAATTTTTACTTTCATTTTGGAATGTTGTATGCCATCTCCTTCATTGACACCCAGATGTTTGTAAGTTGCCTCCTGGTCTAGTGCTTTAATTGTAGTGTCATGATCAAGCGCAATGTTATCGGTTTTAGTTCATTTTTCGCGTTTAAAAGTGGCTTTAGCGCATTTTTCCAATCCAAATTTCATCCCTATATCATCACTAAATGCTTTTACTGGTTTAAGTAACTCTTCCAGTTCTCCATCGTTACAGGCATAAAGTTTCATATCATCCATATAAAAGAGATGATTTATTTTCTTTTCACTGATTTTATATCGGTAATCGGTGTCGTTTGGAAGTTTGGACAAAGGAATGAGCGCCATACAAAAGAGACGTGGGGACAAAGAGTCGCCCTGGAAAATGCCACATTTTATTCGCATGCCATAAGAAGACAAGATACCATTAGAGTGGGAAAAAAAGGATCGGTTTCCCATAGTTGCATGGAGGATCTAAGAAAATTAATAAGGGTATGAGGTACTTTAATTAATTCAAGACAACGTAAAATCCACGAGTGAGGGACACTGTCAAAGGGTTTTTTGTAATCAATCCATGCAGTGCTTAAATTTTGGTGTTTTGATTTCGTATTTTCTAATATCATTTTATTTATAAGAAGTTGGTCCTTGCGGCCGTAGGATCCCTTTGTACAACCTTTTTCCTCTATTGGGAAGATGTTATATTCCTCCATATGTGCATATGTTCTTTCACATGAGACCGATGTTAGTAGTTTATAGGTTGTTGACAAGCATGTGATTGGACGGTAGTTTTGGGGGGTTTTAGTGTAATTCGTTTTAGTAAGTTGTACCTTGGCAGAACCATTTAGGTGTTGAATCTGGTTCAGTCAACATTTCATTAAACATTGAAGCCAACCTATAATGTGCAGAGTGTAAGGTGTCTAGCCAGAAATTTGGTACTTGGTCTATTCCTTGAGATTTCCATTTCTGCGACATTTTTCGCCCTTTTGCAATCTCTTGAGTGCTTATATTATCCCATTGTTGTTCAGGGATATCAGAAGCATATCTTTCCAGATCTTATATCCATTGAGCGTTTTCGTTATGCCCTTTTTCATTACCCCAAATAATGTTCCAAAAATTTCTGACCTGGTCCTCTGATGGTATTTCCTCTACATTAATGCACGCTTTTCCGATTTCTCGGTAGAACTTTTTCGCGTCTGTTTCAAAAATCTTGTTTTGTCTATAAAAATTGTTTCTTTTAGTGAAATGACGTAGTCTTTGGGCTTTAACTTGTAATTTTTGTTTGAGCTCCTCTTTAATAGGGGGTATCTGTTCTTTATTTCTTAAGTGATATTTTCTAATAACTTTCCTAGCTTTTCCAGATTTTAATTATTTTTCTTTCTGTAACTCATCAAGTAATAAGATTTCCTTTCTATTGTTTTCGATTTCCTTTTCTATCTTTACTTGCCATTCAGGTTCATAGGGTTTTGGTTTATTGTTATTTCTTTAACGTTTATCTTTCACGCCATATTTGTTCTGAAAGACTTTGGAAGTTGCGTACATTAATTGATTTAATTCCATTAATTCAGGCTTTATTTCTTCGCAAAGTTGACTCAGGGCTTCATTTCCCAAGGCTAACAAAATTTTGAATTTGTGGGTCTGTCTAATTTTCATCAATGGTTCCCTGTCAGTAATTTCAGTGTGCATAACAATAGATAACTCCTCTATGGTTTCTGCTTTCAATAAAACAACCTCTTCTTGATTGATATCATTTTCCTGACGACCAGCCTCGTCGTTACCATTCTCTACTTCCCCATCATTTTTGAGTTCATTTTCTTGTGGTCTTACAATATCTCGATTTTCAATCAACCCTCCATTATCTTCAACAATGTTACAGTCCGTGATCACTCTTTCCTCGACATCATCATCAACACCTTCTCCCCTTGCGTCACACCTAGCCTGTTCTCCAATTTGTACTAATTCAATATCAGTTAGGTTTTTTTATTACGAAAAATGTATTTTCTTTGGTTCGCCAGATTATTTGCGTCTAGATTATCAAATTTGTCACTCTCGCTGTTGGGTGCACACCATTTTAGGAAAGTATCTTCGGTGCTGTTATATTCAGGATTCTCTGAAGCATGGTAAAAACAATATAAAACTTCCTTGTTCTCTTCTCTTGTCCATTTCTTTCTTTTTCTTTCTGATTTTTCTTAAGTGATGAGCCCAAGGGGCCAGGGTTGGGAGCATTCCCGACCTGGTGACAACGTGGGTTGTAATTTTGAGAAAAATTAAACCTGGTAGCAGATTTTTCGAAATCCTGAGCCTGGTCACTCACTGGGGCAAGTGCCCCTTATTTATCCGCGCGACGGGCGATACAGCATGATTTACGTTTGCTTCTGGTATTCATTTGAAAAAAGGAGCTGGATATTCCGCGCCAGTCGCAACCTGGTATCTCTAGTCCAGGCGGATGGTCCAATGAGACAGACTTAACCCAGCCGGATGCCAGTCCGGTACTTTAAAGTCTCGGGGTAGGCTGACAGGCGCTACACCCTGCCCAAGGGTGACCTGGAGGTAGATGTGACAAAGGGTAACCTCATTCGCCCACGTCGAAACTCCACAACCGGATATCAATACTCAGAACAATTATTATTTATTATTATTATTATTAGTAGTAGTAGTAGTAGTAGTAGTAGTAGTAGTAGTAGTAGTAGTAGTAGTAGTAGTAGTAGTAGAAAAACAAGTTTAGTATTGATATTGAACTGTAAGAACAAAAAGGGAAAGCGGAATACAATATATAAAGACGTGCAAAACTATTAACAAGAAATAACATGGTATTTCGGATAAAATCCCCATGTATTAAGTCTACACGTTACCCTTACTCCGTTAGAGGGATTTTGTAAGCTTAAAAAAAATTANCCAGGTGGATGGTCAAATGAGACAGACTTAACCAGGCCGGATGCCAGTCCCGGACTTTAAAGTCTCGGGGTAGGCTGACAGGCGCTACACCCAGCCCAAGGGTGACCTGGAGGTAGACGTGACAAAGGGTAACCTCATTCGCCCACGTCGAAACTCCACAACCGGATATCAATACTCAGAACAATTATTATTTATTATTATTATTATTATTAGTAGTAGTAGTAGTAGTAGTAGTAGTAGTAGTAGTAGTAGTAGAAAAACAAGTTTAGTATTGATATTGAACTGTAAGAACAAAAAGGGAAAGCGGAATACAATATATAAAGACGTGCAAAACTATTAACAAGAAATAACATGGTATTTCGGATAAAATCCCCATGTATTAAGTCTACACGTTACCCTTACTCCGTTAGAGGGATTTTGTAAGCTTAAAAAAAATTATGGCTTATGAACCCCGGAATATTCTTCATAACCATGCAGTTACTATACGAATTCCTTTTTTTTCAAAGTACAAAGTTATGATCATCTTATAAATTTATCATATACCAAGTTAAGTTAAAAGACCTACCACATCTTGAATTTGTAGGGACAAGATTAAATAGTGGAAATTTTGAATTTGTCCCACTGATTACTGGTCAGATGCTTTTTTTCTCTGAGCGACTGGGAGCTGGCTTCTCAGGAGAGACAATTGTGAAGTCATTCCATTGTGAATGATGTCACTACAGAGCTCTCTCTCTCTGGAGGTGATGTGAATATCCAAGTACCGGATGTTTAATGCCATGAAAGTGACAGAGTGTCCTGTGATTGGTGAATCCGAACGCAGTGAGTTGCGACTTTGAGCTTGACTTGGATGAATTTCGTCATGGCTGACATTGCCTGTAATTGCCTGTTGCTTTTCCGTCTCAGACAGACAGAGCAAGGGAAATTTTCCCCCTGGATTTGTTGCGTATTTTACCCACGTGACCAATTGCAGTGAAATGATTGAATGGTGAAAATTTAGAGAAGAAATATGGTCCCAGGTGGGATATGAACCCCCAATCTTCTCGTTACCGGTTTGATGCTGCTCATTGAGTTGCTGGGAACTTGCTTCTGAGGAGAAAGCAATGGGATGTCGCTACAAACTCTTTGGACTCGAATTTAGTATTTAAAAAAAGGACCAAACGATGACATAATCAATTTGCGTCGTTGGGTTTGTAATACCATTTTGTGGCTTTTACTCTTAAGGTATCACTTATCAAGTGCGGTTTGGAAAGACCTACCCCATTTTCTAATTCATTACAAAACAAGTGCTAAATGATGACGTCGTTAATGGGCGTGCCACCATCTCCTTCAGAAATACTGAACACCAAGTTAAGGTAAAGGAGCAACTCAAATTTGAATCCTGAAGCTTCTAATATCGATACCATATCAAAGCTATTGTACTCAATGCACCATGTATCTAACTGTAGCAGTAATAAAACTAAGTCGTTGTATTATGTATCCAAAAATGTTTGTAACTGAAGAAGTGAAAAAAAGAAGTCTTTTAGGAATAACGGCCTCATTAAAAAAGGAACCAAATCTTCATTGCAAAACTGGACAGCTGTTTTTATTACAAACGTAGACAGCTGTTTTTATTACAAAACGGACCAAATATTTATTACAAAACTAGGCATAACAACGATGCTGACGTGCTAAAATTCACACAGGGGTGGGCCAGGCCACATTTAAACAGCTGGATTACCTTCATAAATGTAAGGAAAATATTTACCTGCATCTCCTCAATGATATTGTATTTATGAAAACTGATAAACAATGGCTAAAATGAAAAGTGATCCACTTGTTTCAAGAATAATCGTGCAGGTGGCCCGTAGACCTTTGTTGTATTATTATTAGTAGTATTAGTAGTAGTAGTAGTAGTAGTAGTAGTAGTAGTAGTAGTAGTAGTAATAGTAGTAATAATAATAAAATAGTAGTAGTAATAGTAATAATAGTAGTAATAGTAGTAGTAATAGTAGTAGTAGTAGTAGTAGTAGTAATAGAAGTAGTAATAATAGTAGTAATAGTAGTAGTAATAGTAGTAGTAATAGTAGTAGTAGTAGTAGTAGTAGTAGTAATAGTAGTAGTAATAGTAGTAGTAATAGTAGTAGTA
>RDPX01000364.1:328185-356438 GCA_003991215.1 Morbakka virulenta
TGCAAAAGTAGGATTTTTCGTTAGTTTGAGCATTCTTGTGGCAATTTCGTACAAGAGATACAAAATAGTTGTGTGGAAAATTCATCACCGTGACAAGAAACTTCTAAAGACGTGTATCTTTGTTTTACTAATCTGGACATGTGGATTTCTCTACGGATACGGTATTCATTTTTCGGCTAAGAGAATATCATCAGTTTTAGCTACTCTACACGCAATTATATGTATAGTTCAAATTTGTTTTCATTACTGGAGAATATCAAAAGCACTGCACAATAGAGAGAAGGAACTTTGTTCAGCATCGGAAGATGCTCAACTGGTATTACGTGTAATTGAGATGCAACGTCGTTCTACTCGAAGCATTTTAATCATATTGCTTGTGCTCTTTCTATCATTAATATCTTTAGTCATTGGATTAATCTACAATTCAAGGATAAAATATTCAATGTCCAAGAAAGACACATTTGAAATGTACTCCTGGATAACAAGCTTTAATTTTATATTTGGAGCTGTTTATCCTTTCATTTATGGTACTCGCCAATCCGACATCTCCCGTGAAGTACACAAAGTTTTGCAACGTTTACCCTGTTTCTTCAAATTTATTTGCTGTCGATTGAGAACAAATCAGATACACATACATGATGACGTATATGATAATGGTCAAGGACAGGAACGGCCAAATAAGACAGAGGAAACCCTTCCTCGTTAAGCTGAACACATAAAGACGCTCAGAGAAAAAATGCAAGCCTAAAAGGGAAGTGCAGAAAATTGCTGTTCTTCCATACTGCCAACATTTACAAAAGGCATGGCATCCGAAAACGACAAAAATTTAAGCATCAGCTAAATGTCTACGATTTGAAGGCAATCCGGTACATTTTTTGTATACTTTTTTGATCATCAACGAGTATTTTGGAGTTACAGATTGCAATATTTTAGTGGTAACAACAATATTTGAAGTGGTTCAAATAAGAAAAGTAAAAGACGAATTTGGTCGTGAATGGCAACGAATTTTAGAGGTAGTGGCTGTAGCTGATACCCGATGTTGAGTCACCCTACATGAACAAGAAGCAAAACCGCTAGTAGTAGACACAATGCAGTCAAAGTAGGTTGAACAACAGGTCCACAGATCTTGGAAAAGTAATTCACATCTTCTGAACAGCTATGTTGCAGCAACAAGCGACTTATGACCACGGTTCTTCCATACAAAACCTTAAAAGGTATATACAAAAATAAACCAAGAAAACATGAAGAGAGATTGGATCACTGCATTGAACCGGAAAATGTCGGAATGAAAATGGTTTATTTTTAGCTTTGCAATCATAAAGGCTATAACCATAATCCTTTGATACACTAAAAACGGCATATTGCTGAACAATGTCGTACAGCGTACACTAAATCTACAGCTAATAATTGCTTACTTATTCCTACTTTTCAGAAGGAGCTCGAAGCTTTGTAGTCTTTGACTTTTCTCGTCATTAACGATGCTTAAATCTAATTTAGTGCAGAGGGGTTTTTTTTAAATTCAAATTCCTTTCTTTCCTGACTGTACATCTCAAAACATGTTGTACAAATCCAGTAGTGTGCAAGTTATAACGGATAAACGAATTTACTGCCGTACTTGTAGAACTGTGGCTTGGGGGAAAAACCTAGTACCTCGGACTTAATAATCTTTTAATCTACCAACCGCCCACTCCTGTTTCATTTGTGTTGCTGCTGAAAGGTACTTCCAGATTGGTTGGGCTCCCAATTAAAGACCATTCCCCAATATTCTTTGCAAAGATTTTGGTAAGCCAGGAAAACTTGAGGTGTACCAGTTTAACATTTGTTTTTATTTAGTGTCGACATTTTTAACTTTGAGGGGGATCTGACTACACAAAACCTTGCTCTAATATGTACAGATTACTGAATTTGCTTTTCCTACATTGATGCCAAATAAAATGAAGCCTTTCACAAATGGCAAAAAATTGTGCTTCGAACGGTTGCACTTTTTGGTCCTTGTTTGGTACCACGTCTCCCTAAATCTTTTATTCTCCAAAATTTGACATCAATTCGTTCTTTTTCATAGTTTTTCAGCTTCGGTTTCTTTGACAATTTCTGGTTCTTGAAATAATATGAGGAAATATTCTTGTTTCTTAAATTTTAAAGATAGATGTTCATGTCATTACTTTATGTTCAGCCAGCACACAATGGCTTGTGTTGGGTATAGGTAATTAAGACACATATTGTAATGAAAGGAGATGCTAAGTCATTAGTTCTGGGGATAAATAGAGCCAACTGTGCATTTTCATTCAGCTTCAAATGACATATGAATGAAAAGGGACTGCTCTGAAGAGGACCCCTAGCTCAGTCTTGAGGTGCATTTATGATTAGTTGCCGAATGGAGATTCATTACTACATACAAGGTGATCAAGCAAACTGGAGCCCCGCTTCATTGACAAAAGAAAGAGATCTGGGAATGAATATGAATGTTGTTGTAGAGGTGTGCACGTAGTGGTTTCAAAATAAGAATTAACGATTGATGTGTTGATATGCTAATATGGCACGAAAAATGGCACACGAGATGTATTTTGGCAATAAACATGTTATCTTTTCATCGTATGTTTCTGATGACATATAAGTGGCTGGATCTATCTTTTTTGGGGTGGGGAAGGGAGGAAACATGATCAGGGTAGTCTAATTCAATAGACAATATTCAGTAGAAATGTCATGAATTTACTCGGGAAAGAGGCACTTACTTAACAGAAGATATGTGGCAAAGGGACACTTTTTAGGACTTGCTTCCTAAATGGGGGTTCATGAGTAGTTTATTGAAGTGATTGTGCGTCTTTGTTGTTAAGGACCACAATGAAGTTTGTCATTCAGAAAATCTTTTTATTGGTAATATATATCGCAGGTAATCTCTAAACAAAAACACACCCAAATATTGGTTGCTTCTATAACGAGCTATTACAAACATGATTTCATTTACTCTTACTACCCGTCATTATTGATATGCTTTAAGCAAAACGTATTGCAACTTTAATACACCTGGTGTTAAATGACCTTGTTTTGTCCAATATCTAAATCTCTAAGTGTAAAATACCTGTTCCGTTACACTCTTTATTATGTAGGTAACAATAGCAATATATAGTAATCCCTGTTGTGAATTATAAAAGTAATTATCAGCAATTTACTGATTGGAACTTTTACTTCAAACTTCATTTTCACAAAGAATCCCTATGATGTCACAAAATATCAAAATCGTGACAAATGTGTTCCTTTAGATTGCTAATCTCAAAATCATATTATTAAAAATTATTTTATCTTTTATTTTATCTTCTCTAACAAAATGAATTTCTATGACAAAATAAAAAGATTATGAGTATGCCAATGAATGCATTGCTTACCTAAATGATTGAAGATTTCAATTTACGTTGTTATTCTTATTGTTATTATTCTCTTCCGGTACAGATTAGTACCGGAAGGGAATAATCCGGTACACATGTCATTTCACAGGTACGATTTCGTTGAAATTCGTAATATTTTGTTTGATGGTACAATTTAAGAATAAGAATTTGCATTACTATTTACTATGACTATTATTTGTTAAGAACTAATAATGGCCTGTTCTTACGAAAATAAACAAATAAATCCTACTAGCAGATTCGCCTTCTTTGGATTTAACTTACTTCCAACACTTGTTTCTACTGTGGGCAATTTTTTGATAGTTTTCGTCATTGGAAAAGTAAGAGTTCTTAGAACATCACACAATATTTTGCTGGCTGGATTGGCTATAACGAATATGTTTAACTCGACAATTGTACAATTACCATTTAGCTTCATCTTTGCTTTTGGATATTTTCTGCCGTACTGTTTAACACAAAATCTTTTCCCCTTTTTTGCGAGA
Source organism: Morbakka virulenta (assembly GCA_003991215.1). Taxonomy (NCBI): domain Eukaryota; kingdom Metazoa; phylum Cnidaria; class Cubozoa; order Carybdeida; family Carukiidae; genus Morbakka; species Morbakka virulenta. Next base: position 332,069 of record RDPX01000364.1, read on the forward strand.
GTAGGATATTTCGTTAGTTTGAGCATTATGATCGCAATTTCGTACAAGAAATACAAAATGGTTGCAAGTAATTTTCATCACCGCGAGAGAAAGCTTGTAAGGATGTGTGTTACTATGTGCATTGTATGGGTACTTGCAATTCTTTATGGATGCGCGTTTTATTTTTTCAGTGACACCATTATGCAAGGAGTAACTATTGTGCACACTGTTTTTTGTGTTATCCAAATTTTCTTTTGGTATTGGAGAATATCAAAAATACTGAACAACAGAAAGAAAGGCTTTTCTTCAGAATCGGATGTCCCTCAACTGGCATTACGTGCAATTAAGATGCAACGTCGTTCTTCTCGAAACATTTTAATCATATTGCTTGTGCACTTTCTATCATTAATACCTTTAGTCATTGCAATAGCCTACAATTCCATAACAAAATATTCAATGTCCAAGAAAGACACATTTGAAATGTACTCATGGGCAACATGCTTTAATTTTTTATTTGGAGCTGTTTATCCTTTCATTTATGGTATTCGTCAATGCGACATCTCCCGCGAAATAAAGAAAGTTTTGGAAGGTTTACCGTGCTCTTTTAAAATTATTTGCTGTCCATCGAAAACAAATCGAATAGCCGTGCTTGATATTGAATGTGAGATTGAGATAAAGGGCTAGAAAACCATCCCTATAGTTCTCATGAAATAGAGAGAGACACAGATCCAGACGTAACGACTCTCTCGCTGAGCAAAGGACAGAAAGTTGTGGTAGATCCTGAGGTGCGACACTCGACCAAGATATGTTTCATTACAACAACGTTAATGTAAGTACATACGGCGGATTATTTATGCACCTTATTTTCCTTTTGACTGCCCACATACATACATACATACATACATACATACATACATACATACATATTTACAAACTTTTCAGTAAATAAATCCATGGGAATCTAAATGAAAAAGATATGTTTCAAATAAATGAACTACAAGTTGTTAGTAATAAATAAATCAGCCAAGAAAAGTTCAAGGGGCATTAGACTTTGCTTTAGAGTTACTCGTAATGTAAGTCCTATAATAGACTGAGACCATCCTTTATAAACAAAACAATTACATCCATTCCCCGTGAACTTTTCTAGGCTCAAGGGGCATAGACCAAGAATTTAGTCGTTGTTTTCGTATAGTTTTCACTGGTGTTGTCACCAAATTACTACTTCGATAAACCACTGGCAAAAAAGCATAAAATGAAATGAGGAGGCTAAAGCCTTTCTTTTGATAGAACCGAGACATCTTTCGGGACGCCATACGTTGTCTATGTAGTTGCAGGGACGTTGTTCTCTGCTACACACTTTAAATATAAGAGAGGCTCACAGGCAGGTGATGTACAATGTTGTCTATAGTCTGTCGCTATCGTAACTGTGTACAGTAACTTATGGCTTGGGAACTGTTTGAAACTAGTTCTAAATAACGTGTTCTAAAAATATGTATAAAATATTATGTTATTTTTAGGTCCCATTGGTTGGAAAACATAGACACATTATATACTTTCTAAAATTACAAAGAATAGTAGCTCTCAGTGATAAGAAGTTGGGCCTTCTCAGCTATCTGGTTTTTATCCGAAGTAATTGGCAATTTAAGTTGAACATATTGGCAAAAAGATCTTTTGACATTTGATAAATCAAATCTGTTTAGCTTTGCTGCAAATTCAAATCATTTGTTGAGTCTAATATTCTTATTCTTTGTCATTAATTTAAGATTTTATACAGTGGTAGTATTTCTGTGTATTGTATTGTTCATTATTATATATTTTATTATACCAGTATCGAAGTAATTATTAGCTATCGACAGTGCTCAATAATACAAGACTTTACCCCTTGACATCAGGAATATTTTATCAGAATTCCGTATGCTCCATAACAAACCACCCATCCACTACAAAAATCACTGAATAAAGTTAAACTCTTTAACAATTATTTAGAAATACTAATGATTGGGTCTTGGCTCAGTGACGGCTCTCTCCATTGTTTTCTTTTTGTTGTTGTTTTGTTTTTTTAAATTTCAAGTAAAGCTGATTAGCATGGGGAAAACTCACTCTTATCAATCAACAAGACTCCATCTAAAATTACTTACCAGTTGAGAATGGGCTTCACAAAGATCAATTTGTTTCTTTTTCACTTCTCCCTTGTTCTTTGCCTCTGTTTATTTTCAAGGATGCTATTCTCCAGTAAAGCAACGTAGCTGGTAGTTGATATACCTTTACTTTTTATAAAAACACCCTGTCACCACCCTCTCCCAATGCACAAGGGCTGCTTCAAAAACATGAGGTGATCATCACCCCCTCTCTTCAAAATGTTTAATCAAGTGTAATAATAATTTTATTGGCGGTATTCCTTGATACTTTTCAGTTCATAGATTTTTTAATTGTTTTTTTTAAAATACTAATCGCTGGTTGAAGTAGATTATTATAACAGTTCTCTATTATTATATTCAGCCAAGTAGGTAATAATAATGATGATGATGGTGATAATCAATATTAATACTGGTAATACTTGGTCAGCTATAATTTACTTTATTATCCCAAATAATCAACCTCTTTGACTGAGTGTCCTTTCTTGATAATAAATCTCTTAATGAGTGGTTCCCTCACGTGAGTATCCTAACACGATAGTGGTTCTTTAATGAATGGCTCTTGTAGAAACATCCCTTTTCTTATATTAGCCTACCAATCCTCATTTGGCCTCAACACCCAACAAAACTTAAAACTAGAAAAAGCTATTCTCCTGAAATATATTCTGATATCTACATTAAAGTAAAAAATTTGACTTGTGGAATATTTAGGGTATGAATGTCATAATTCATAACTTCTTGTCTATTATGTTTCTTGATCGACATCATCTCATTCAGCCTGGGTGTCCTACTGACCTTGTAATGTACTCCTTGGTGAAACTAAAATTTATTGGTGTATCCCGATCCATTTTTGTAGAAAATAGAAAGAGTGCATTTATTTTTTTTAATTACAACATTCCATGGTGCGAAGAAAAATAAGACAAAAGCATGGCTGATTCAATCATATGGTATAAAAACAAACATTTTCAGCTACATCGCCCTATTGGAAAAACTGCTGTTTTTCTTTGTTAAGCTAGTTGGTAATTTCGCACCAAGGAGTCTGGAAGTGAAGAAGTCGTAATTTGTGCTGACTCTTGATTGGCTAGATGAAGCACAGAGATGCTTGAAGCAATCTTGTCAAGATTTGAAAATGAAGAGTTATTCTATGGAGTTATAACTGAATGCCATAAGACTGGTATGCAGGCCAAAATAAAATGTTAAGTAGGTAAAGATGATTCGATTTTACGTTATTTAGCAACGATTCAAAGCTATTTAAACACCTCAGAATGCCATAGGACTGGTATGCAGGCCAAGATAACATTTTTAAGTGTGTAAAGATGATTCGATTTTATGTAATTTAGCAACGATTCAAAGCTATTTAAACACCTCAATTAGACGCAAACTTACTGAAGGTAAAAAGAAACAAATGAGACCAAAATCTGCACATTTGTGTAATTTCGATTTCTTCTTCGAATGGGAATTCGAGCGAGGTTTTCTAACCAACTTGGTCGCACATGCGCATAACATGGTTCGAACGTCAAACTCGTGGGGCAGTGGCTGGTGATCAAGAACAGAGTATTGGAATAAACAAATTGACTATGAAGAATTTGTCTGATCTGTCAAATTGTCCAAGACGTTCTTTTGGGAAAAGTAAAATCCCCATTCGAAGATTGATTCATAATTTTAATTCACAATTCACAGAAGGCAGAAAAACCAGTCTCTACACCTAGCATGGAGCAATTCAGAATATGGTCGGCGATCGATAAAATTCATGGAATCAAAGATTTTTAAAGAACTCCCATTGCATGCCTGAAACCAATATAAACAAAATAATATAAAACGTATTTGCTAAGGAAATATATTTTAGGAATTTTTAGGCTTTCACCCCTATTTTTTAAAGTAAATTTTATATCGTTTAAATTTAATTCATTTAATCTGATTCTAATTCTGAGAATTTTGTGTGGTATATTTTTGCTCTTCAAAATTACACATGCAATCTTAGTAAACATTTTCATTTTCTAGTTTTCTCTTTTGAACTTCATTTTTTAAGAATTTGTAGTACTTTTTCGTTTCTTTTCCTAATTTTCAATATGACATGCATTGACAACAGCATTTGTGTATAGTATTTCTTTAAGGTATACTTATTAAAGCGTTTTATCCTGTATAAATATTTAATAAGAAATAAATATCCGCAGTTGGATCTTCCAATCGTCATAGTAAATGGGCAAGAGTCTGTAAGTGTTGTGAAAGTTGGTAGCTGATTCAAGTGCATTGGAAAAGATTAAAAGACTCCAATTTTCTAGAGGACTGTATTTATTGAAGATGCACAAAAATATGAAATGTAATAATATATCCAAGAGTAAAATATACAAGTATCCAATGATAAATACAATAAAATGCGTACAATCTGAATCTAACTACTCACTCGTCACGATGAATTAATAATCTAATAAGACTATCAAGGCGATCTCGACGATCCCTATACAATTCAATGACTGCTCGTGAGTCCGATCTGTTCTGTAAGCCTACTCAATCTTAGTTACAAATGCATCTTATTTATAGGTAATTTACAACAATAAAGAAGAAACCAACTAGAGCACGTACTTTCCCTATGTACTCTGTAGCCACAGCAACACAAGGGGGGTTTCACAACAGTGTATCTTGGAGGGATTTTTGCGTCTTTTCCCTTCAAAACCTTGGTGCTTGTTTGTGTCATAAAGGTCTCCTTCCTCTGATTGTTGTTCAGTTATTACGGATTGGCGGCTTGTGGAAATGTTCAGTGGTGTGGCTGATACTTGAGTGGCCTGAATGACGTCATAAATGTTGAATTCAGATTCTAAAAGGCCCAAGAAAAGAAACCAAAAAAGATTACCTCATTACTTGTAAAAAGATCAATTAGAATTTGCCGAAACTAAAAAGATTAGATAAAATAAATGCATTAAAACCTAAATTTCTACACAAAATCAATTAATGAAAAGCTTGCAAAAAAAAACCACTCGCCCTACAGGTGTTACTACTTTTTCTACTAAAAAGCATTCTGTTTTTCTGCCCTGAAGCTTTTCAAAGACCTTCATGGAAGTTAATTATAAATGAAAACAATTCAGAATTTATTGACAGCATAGAAAGAGCATTTAAACACAAAAGGCCCATTTGGTTTCTTAATTCCGTTTTGATATGTTTGCGTCTTGAAAAACAAGTGTTTAATGTCGGCAGTAAAAACAGACGTTGTTAAAGCCACTGTAAAACAAGGCCAGTAATATGTTTGCTTCAGAAAATGTCTCATATAAATTATTTTCCATCATATATGAATTCAAATTTTGTTTTTTACTGGTAATTTGTACCTCTGTCTTCACACTTATTTTGCAAACATATGGCAGTTTCTGGATGCAATAATCAAGCCACCTGCAGGAACATATGACTTGTAGATTGAGAAAAGAGTAGGTTCAACAAATTTGGATGCTTCAGTTAATCTGATGTTTAATTCTGCTAAATCTGATTATGCAGCTGAACAGGGATGGTGTCGTAGACTTAAGTACTTTGCAGATAAAAAGATTTCATTCTGGTTTGGAGAGATTGTTTGGATTTGATATTTAAAGCTATGTTATTAGTGTTTTGCTTTAGTGACAGGGTGGCAGTGATAGTCTCTTAGTGCATTAGCAAGAGTAAATATTTTTGTGTTGCTTGATTGAAAAAAAGCTTATGATAAATCAATGTGAGTGAGAACATGATGCAACAACTCAAAGAAAAACAAAAAGTGGAATCTTTCAGCACACCTTTTAAGTTCTCCAGCTTCAAAAACTGATACAGCATTCCTTTCCTTGCCCCCTCTCTTCTTTATGGTTGAGGGTCAGGGATCCTAGCTCTATGCACCAGCTGCCGTCATCAGATTCCATTGTGTAGCTGTTTCCCAAGTCTAGGTTTGGATGCAGTCGATCCAACGCCAAGGCCTTCCTCTCCCGAGACGTCTTGTTTTATGTGCGTATAGCATATGTGTGCATAGATTATCAGCCCGCAATAAATGAGTGACGTAATAGAATTTACGCCTTTTCACAATTACCACTAGTTCTCTTTCTTTGGATAGTTCTTTAAGGATGGGTTCATAGGTGGGTCGGTGGGGGGGTCGGAACGTTGTTTCGAACCTGTTTAGTATCCAAGCTACTCCCATTTATTGTTTCCTTTCCTTGTTAGCTTTTAAAACACCCTGCATATCAAAAACACTATTTACAGCTCTGCTCTAAAAGTAATATGTATGCAATCCTCACGAAACCTCGAAATTAATCCATTCTAAAACTGCCGTGTGTTTCGGAGACGGAGCTAAGAAAGGAGAGAATTCTGAGAGAGAGGCTTGCGAAAAATATTTTTAAAATACTAATTGAAATATTGTTGGCTACTCGACTAAGTTAAGTTGATGTCCACAGCAGTTTACAAGCAAGAGCATTTGGTTGTTAACCTGAACAGCTCGTGGTTTCCCACTCATGACGGCAACTCAAAATACATCGGATCAATTACCTTTTTTTCCATTTTACACAAGCCAAACTTATTTCATGTCATTCCACTCAAACTAGCAGCGGCTATTTCGGATGGATGGAGAAAACGTCAAATCAAAACTGATTAAGTGATGCAGATGGCTTCAATTGCGTCGTCAACTTGCGACCAAAAAAAGAAGTTTCCTTTACTTCAATATCAACTTGTTCTCCGTAAATGTCAAACATGCCATCGAGACGTTCATTTTGAATAATATGGCTACTTCTTTAAAAGCTGTTTAATTCTCTAAATGATCAGCAAGTTAGATATCCAAATTTAAGAGTAATCTAATTAGACTCGGAAACACACTGCTTAATTTTCACTAGACACTTGCCAGACAGAAACTGAATAATGACAAAATATAAACTGACTTTTCCCGCTTCCCGTATGAATTGAATGACCCATCTCCAAATTTCTATAAAATCCTTTTGGATTTCATTGACCGTTTATTTTGACCAACAAGCCATACATGCTAATATTGGCAGTTATGAGGGCTGTCTAAAACCAGTCCCAACCATGTGTTGCGTTTGGTAATATGATCCTTTTGCAACATGAACCTTCGGTGAATGGGAAAACGTTTGACAACTTAACTCATGGGGAGAGGGGAAAGCGAGATTTTTGGGACAAGACAAAAAGAATTGTTTTGTTCCTTAGACAATGTGTGACTCCGTATGAGTGACTTGACAACACATTGCAGGCAATTGGGATCAATGCTTGGGGCTGTCTAAAAGCAGCCCAATGTATGTATTGTATTCAGCTTCACAAGCAAATAAAAACAAAGAACACGTTTCAAAAGATTTGATTTTGATTGGGGGGGGAGCACTAGAAACCTTCAGCCTCATTTAGGAAATATGTCAGTGACATATATATAAAAGAGGACGTAAATAACTATGCCCATAGCAATCTAGACGATGGTGAGTGGTGGGTGAAATTGATAGCACACAGAAAGGGATTCCAATCCTTGCTTGCTTTTTCCCAACACCAGAAGATTCTTATTTTCGTAAATTTTATTCGAAAGAAATATAGATTGAAAAATCAGTTTCAGCTGAAAATTCTTGGGGGGATGGATCCTTTGGGCGAGTCACCACCGGAAAAGATCTGGACCTAAGAGTAGCAACAGTGTTCTTGGTCAACTCCATGCATGTGCTTTAAGATCAGTACAAACTTGCATCTACATTTATCAGGAAGTGTGAGTTTCTTGTAGCAAAATTAATAACTGAATTAACACATCATCGTGAAAAATGCAGGATTACTATGGGCTCGGCATAGCAAGATGCTGATGCAAATCCAAAAGTACCACTATTAAGAGAACAACCGCGGAAGAAAATTTGTAAACACACTGATCAAAATTGTTAATCTGAAAGAAATCAATGGATTACACCTCTTGAGATGGTAATCTTGGCTTGACAATAGGCAGCCATTTGCTATTCACACACATGCATCAACAAAAATAAATTGGCAAATACAAGGCAGTTAATGATTGTAACTAAGAGAATGGGTTTAATTCTTCATAAGACAACAAAAATATTTATATGGAGGATGACATTTTCAANTTGTTCCTTAGACAATGTGTGACTCCGTATGAGTGACTTGACAACACATTGCAGGCAATTGGGATCAATGCTTGGGGCTGTCTAAAAGCAGCCCAATGTATGTATTGTATTCAGCTTCACAAGCAAATAAAAACAAAGAACACGTTTCAAAAGATTTGATTTTGATTGGGGGGGGAGCACTAGAAACCTTCAGCCTCATTTAGGAAATATGTCAGTGAAATATATATAAAAGAGGACGTAAATAACTATGCCCATAGCAATCTAGACGATGGTGAGTGGTGGGTGAAATTGATAGCACACAGAAAGGGATTCCAATCCTTGCTTGCTTTTTCCCAACACCAGAAGATTCTTATTTTCGTAAATTTTATTCGAAAGAAATATAGATTGAAAAATCAGTTTCAGCTGAAAATTCTTGGGGGGATGGATCCTTTGGGCGAGTCACCACCGGAAAAGATCTGGACCTAAGAGTAGCAACAGTGTTCTTGGTCAACTCCATGCATGTGCTTTAAGATCAGTACAAACTTGCATCTACATTTATCAGGAAGTGTGAGTTTCTTGTAGCAAAATTAATAACTGAATTAACACATCATCGTGAAAAATGCAGGATTACTATGGGCTCGGCATAGCAAGATGCTGATGCAAATCCAAAAGTACCACTATTAAGAGAACAACCGCGGAAGAAAATTTGTAAACACACTGATCAAAATTGTTAATCTGAAAGAAATCAATGGATTACACCTCTTGAGATGGTAATCTTGGCTTGACAATAGGCAGCCATTTGCTATTCACACACATGCATCAACAAAAATAAATTGGCAAATACAAGGCAGTTAATGATTGTAACTAAGAGAATGGGTTTAATTCTTCATAAGACAACAAAAATATTTATATGGAGGATGACATTTTCAATATAATTCAAGCACAATGACGTTGACAACAAAAAATACAAAAACCTGGTCAGCTGCTAAAGTTAATTACAAAAACTACAAATGGGCATAAATTCAAACAAACATTGACAAATCACGATAGACTGGCTGTACAGAAACTGATCTTCCTAAATCCAGTTTTAAATAATACCGTGCAACGCTACAATGCAAGAGGGCAGATGCATGATATAATAAAATAACGTTTTGTTGCTTTCGAAAAACAAACATTTCCGACCAACATGACGCACAGATCATGAGGCATGTGTTACTGATTGTAAACTGCAAAAAAGACATTAATCAAACGCCAAATAATCATAAAAACCCTACATATGTGATCAAGTTGACGCAGTTGCGAACGTGTGGGTGGTGATGGTTGCTGACAGACACAATACTCGAAAGAAAAGCAAGGAAACAAAAAACTTTCTTAAACAATCGTCCAACGCTTTCTCCGCCACCCAAATCGAAAAACTGTGTGAAAAACGTCACATTCTGTGTTGCAGAATGATTGGAATTTGTGAAGAAAACGAAAGTGGCGATTGTACAAGTTGCACGACAAACAGGAGTAGTGGTTCACAAAGAATAAAGACTGCACATTATTTCGCCACCGATCAGTCCGTTTGATTGCTTTTCTGTGAAGCAGTCACTATAACGTGTGTTTCCATTTAAAAAAAAAATTTGTTTACCACTGAAGCATTTCAGTTTTCTTGGACAGAGGGCTTCCGGTTCCCGATCAAAATTTTCTTGAGGTATTTCATGCAACTGTCGGGTGTTTTTTCTTTGTGCGTTGCGCTGAGTGTTTGCATAGTGCAGTGCTGTATCGGAAATGTCCATTCAATGTGATATTTGTGCATGCGACTTTTTATTTGCTTCCAATATATGGCATGTCTTGAAGAAGTAAATGGTCTCTGTCAGGATTCACACGTTCGCTACTTTTCTTACGCACAAAATACAAACAAAAACAAAACAAAGGAAGCAGATCTTCTAGATTTCATTTAGAATGCATCATTCTTGCACTGCATGAAAAAAAAATTCGGAAAACAAAACAGTAAGTAAGTAATGATAACACATTTTACATAGCCAACAAAACGTCTTGCAACCGTGAAACATGCCAATAGCTTTCATCCTCCATTTTGATTCATCCAGCCGCCAACATTTGTTTACAAAATGTTTTCATTGCCTCATTAAGTTGAGTTGTGCAATACTGTTATTTGCGCACGCTTAGCCTCTTTGCCATATTTGCTTCCGTTTCATACATTTCAGGTTTTTCTGGTTGCTTGGGTATTTACTCGCTGGTTTGCATCCCATTACTGTCTATATCAGTGCACGGACTCAGTTTGTTTACGTGTTTAGGAAGATAATTCTCAGTAATGCTTCCCAGATCCATTATGCAATTAACTAACATCATGCGTAATCAGTACATTCGTCATTTAGAGTAGGGAACAATTTATGATTATTCGGAACCAAATCATTCCTTTACATATAGCATATTTACCAAATCAAGCTAGTTAGTTTTTGATTGAAGAGCTGTAAAGTAGTGCTTGAAGAAGACTAAGAGTTATTCACGATATATGTTTAAAATCTATATCTCTGTGTGTGTTTTCTTGACTCTAATACGGTGAGTTGACACTCGGAACTTGCCACAAATCTATGAAGATTTACAGTTGGGTGTGGAAAGAGGAATCCTTGTGAGCTAAAAAGAAAACAAAAGGGCTCAGATTTGAATCAATAACAATAATTGGCTTTAATTTTTTGAACCTTTATTATATTCTCTTTTATTTTCTTGATCTTTCATAACCCTCCTGGTGAACAGTGAGAGACTGATCAGGAGCCACAGTGAGCGGTAATCATTAAGATGTGGAGGGGGGGGGACTTTTTGCATTATATTTTTCGTATTACACATTTTTGTTAAAAACATACATTTAAGTGGTCTTTCCACTTGTGTTAAGAGAGGTGATGCGACTGTACGTAGGTTTGTCTTGGTGATACTAAAAGTTGAATACGAGTCTGTTGTTTTGGTGCGTGCACAAAAGTCCTTGGTGGGACCACAAAGATGCGAAAATGCGTTGTTGTTGTGGATTCTGGGAGGAGAAAGATAAGCGGATCCGGGCTTTTATCTTTTATTTTCTTTAAGAGTTTGACAGAGTAGCTGGGGCTGCTGGTGACCATCTAGCTACCCTAGCAGTCTGACCATCTGGGCCTCTTTCTAGTGGTAAATGCCTCAAATGCTTCAACTTATCTATAAGTGAATGAAAGCGAGGTTATTTTGGTGGGTAAAGGATGCACAGCGTTCTGTTGCAAAGTTAAAAACAAGAATGTAGAATCCCAGATTAAAAACCGCAGTGTACACTGTAAATTATCAACAATACAATAGCACAGCAGAAATGTTCAGATGTAGTAATATACAAAAGATAATCTACACCTCAGGCAGTCCAACTCTTTGAAGACACTTGACTCAGGTAGTTGCAATTGTTGGTAAAGGACTGAAGAAATAGTATTCTGGTGTTATAGCTGGCATCCATAGATAGAATGTCTCTCACTTCTATGCTTGCACCGTTGGCTATCAAAGTGACCTCACCTTTGTTCACCAATGATTATAATTGAAAATACGGCATTTAGCACTAGAGATAGATAGTCGCCAGCAGGGCTTAGCCCAATGAAAGGACTAAGTCAAAAAAAAAGGATGCCAACTTTCAAGCACCTCCAACTTCCCCACAATAAACATTTCTTGTAGCTAATCCGTCTAGAAATCTGCACCAGAGGCCTAGAGCAAGACATGTGGCAACGAAATTAATGAGATTTAAGAAAAGTGGAATTTCAAAAAACCACTTAATACAAGGATTTATTTGGAAGGGCCCTTTCAATAGTCATGTAGTGGTATTGAAAGGGCCTTGAAGGTTCATGGTTCTGCTAAACTCTTTGTCATTGTTAATATAGTATAGAATTTTTTGAATTTTTTTTTTAGTTTTTAACGTCATTTTCCCCCAGCAATTGGGGCTCAGACGGTGCCCTTCACAGGGACTTAGATTTCAGTGAGGAATTTCTTAGCCGGATGCCCTTCCTGACGCCAACCAATGGTTTTTCCTTTGTGAAGTTCCACATTCATCTCGCCAGCTCGGGGAATCGAACCCGGAACTCTTGGTTACTGTGCAGTTCCACTAACCATTAATCCACGGCTCCTCAGAATATAATACTCATTCATTCATTCATTATGTGCCGTGCGTTTTCACACGTAGACGATCATACCCTTCCATTCATCTCTCTTACTCCATGTTAGTCTTTTAGATCTTTATTTCTTGCTCATCCATCTTACAACGTTATCCATATGCAGCATTCTCGGTTTACCTCTGCCTCTCTTTCCTGGTATCTTTCCAGTGAGAATTAGATGTTCGATCTTCTCCAACGAATGCCATATGTCTGGACTTTATAGTGTTTAAAAGTCCTCTTGTGGTGCCTGCTCTTCTTAGCACTTCTTCATTTCTTACTTTGTCAGTCCATACTATTTTCATCCTCCTCCTTAAAAACCACATTTCTGCAGCTTCCAGGTAGTCTTCCAGCTTACTAGTAAGAGTCCATGCCTCTACTCCATACAGCATCACTGACCACACGTATGCTTTCAGGATTTGTTATTCTGGTCTGCATGCTGATTTTGTTGTATTTCAACACTCTCTCCAACTTATAAAATGCTTGCTTAGCTTGTGTAATCCTTGCCTTCACATCCATCAGTACCTTCCATCCGATGATATCCAGCTGCCAAGATAGTTAAAACTNGCCTGCTCTTCTTAGCACTTCTTCATTTCTTACTTTGTCAGTCCATACTATTTTCATCCTCCTCCTTAAAAACCACATTTCTGCAGCTTCCAGGTAGTCTTCCAGCTTACTAGTAAGAGTCCATGCCTCTACTCCATACAGCATCACTGACCACACGTATGCTTTCAGGATTTGTTATTCTGGTCTGCATGCTGATTTTGTTGTATTTCAACACTCTCTCCAACTTATAAAATGCTTGCTTAGCTTGTGTAATCCTTGCCTTCACATCCATCAGTACCTTCCATCCGATGATATCCAGCTGCCAAGATAGTTAAAACTTGTTAACTTGTGTGATAATTTCTCCTCTGACTTTTAAAGAACATAATGGGACATCAGTAGAATTTGTCACAACCCTACTGTGTGTCTTCTTGATGTTGAAAGAAAGTCCTTTACGTTCACTTTCTTCGACTACAATGTTTAGTAGTTCTTGTAGATCCGTTTCATTACCAGCTATCAGCACAGTGTTGTCTGCATATCTGAAGTTTTTTATCATCTTTCCATTGAGACATATTCCAGGTTTATTTTCCAAGTGTCTCAATATCATCTCGCTGTATAGAGTGAAGAGCTCCGGGGATACAACACAACCTTGTCTTACTCCTCTTCTTATTTGCTTCCATTCACCTATGTTTTCATCTACTCTCATTGCTGCCATCTGCTCCCAATACAAGGTTTTTATCAGCCGTAGGTCTTTTCCATCAATGTCCAGTTCACTCAGCACTCTGATGAAATCTTCAAGTATACGCACCAACAGCAGATGTAGATGAAGATGATATGGAGAAATTCTATGATGATCTGGACAGAGCTAAGAAGAAATGTAAAAAGAACAAGCAATTACTATCGTGATGGGAGACATGAACGCCAAAGTGGGGAGAGAAAGACAAGGTGACATGGTAGGACCACATGGACTCGGAGAAAGAAACGAAAGAGGAGAGGCATGGGTAGACTGGTGTGTAAGATCTGAACAGTGTATCATGAACACGTGGTTTGACAATCACAAACGCAGACTGTGAACATGGAAAAGCCCTGGTGATAAAGTAAGAAAGCAAATAGATTACATGGAAGATTTAAGAATATAATATAGAATAATAATAATAAAAATTATATAGAATCTGGTTAAATCATTCCAATCAAAGGGGAAGACCAGAATTTCTTTCATCTTCTCCATGGACCATTATCTTACACAGATTACACTGGTCAACAGCCAAAATGGTTCTGACATGTTTTCAATTTTTTCTGACTAATTTTAGGCTAAAATTTCCAAATCTGGCCTCCAAATCTCTCTAACGCCTACCACTGTTCCAGTACAGTTTATGCCTACTTTTTGGTAGAAGTATACATATAGGCCAATAATATTTTTATTTTAATAAACTGAAGATATAAAAATAGACACAAAAAAACCATAATTAATGATACAATACATATCATAAGTGTTTTTGAACTTTACTTTTGCGTTTGTATGAGGAACTATCACTTTCTCGCTGTAAAGTCCAACAATAGTCACCCATCATATTCGGATTGAATCGACCTTGATATCGAGTTTCCATGATGGCAATTTCCTGGTGGAATCTTTCTCCATGCTCATCGCTGACTTCACCCAGGTTCTTTGGAAAGAAATCCAGGTGAGAATGAAAGAAATGTATCTTAAGTGACATTCGAACACCAAGCTCTTGGTAACTCTTCAGCATTTCGTCAACAAGCTCTTCATAATTTGGAGCTCTAAAATTTCCGAAGAAAGACTTTGTAAGAGCCACAAAGCTATCCCAAGCAGCCATTTCTAACTCTGATAGTGCATTTCTAAAGTCTTGGTCATTCAGTATAAGACGAATTTGGGGACCATTAAAAACACCTGCCTTTAATTTAGCATCAGATAAAATACCTTTGAACTTTGTCACCAAATAATGAAAACCATCACCATCTTGATCCATGGCTTTCACAAAGTTCTTCATTAATCCGAGTTTCAAGTGAAGTGGTGGTAAAAACACCTTTTCAGGGTCAACAAGACTTTTGTTAAGACAGTTAAACTTCCCAACTAAGTCTTTTGGTCTCTCTGGCCAATCCCTTTGTATATAATGTTTAGTGTCTGATCTGCTATCCCATAGACAAAGGAAACACATGTGCTTTGTGTAGCCTTGTTGCAATCCAAGAAGCAAAGAGATTACCTTTAGGTCTCCACAGATGTTCCATTGATGGATCTTATAGTCAACTGCAGACAACAGTGTCTTCATAGTTTCATAACTTTCACTCATTCCATGGGCGTGAGCAATTGGAACAGAAGGTAATTCGTTACCATTATGGAGAAGGACTGCCTTCAATGTATCCTTTCCAGAATCAATAAATAACCTCCACTCATCTTTTTCATAAGCATGAGACTTACAAAGATGTTCCATTAGTGACACAACATCATAGCAGTAACAAAGTTTGCCATCCATTTTGAAATACTGTGAGAGCTTCTCATGCCTTTGGCGGAAAGTGGTAGTGTGAACTCCTTCTTGCAGCAAATTCCATTGGTTGAGTCTGGATCCTAGTAGTTCACTTTTCTCTTTGGGTAGATTAAGGTCTCTTACAAGGTCATGCAACTCTTCTTGACTAATAAGATGGGGCTCCTTGCTCTCTACATCTTGAAAGTCAGTATCCATGCATTCACCATCTTCACTAGATTCTGACTCACTTTGGCTACCTAATGGAGGTTTGGGAACTGGTAACTCAGGACTATGAGGAACTGGTCTGTGAGCAGATGGCACATCTGGATACTTAATCTTAAATCGAGTTTTCACAGAATAACCTTTGGTATTAGTGAGGCAGAAGTAGCAGTCAGAAGAATGATCTTTTTGTTCACGCCAAACCATTGGTACAGCAAAAGGCATACCAGAAGGCCGTTTGCCATGCATCCATTCATTCAAATGATTCACACAGGGTTTACATGCAATGTGAGGTGCCCATTTCTTGTCTTGATCACCAACAGGGCATTTAAAGTATAGTTTGTAGGCCTTTTTAACATTTTTTGTGATAGATTTTTTCAAGGTTTCAGGTGTAAAAACTCCACAGATGTAACAGAAAGTATCTGAAGAATTAATGCATTTGCGACGTTCCATTCTTGATTAAGCACTCTCAGTAACCTTCATAGAATAAGCAATCTGAAATCCAAAAAAAAAATTATTTTAGTATTCGGCATATTTTTGTGTTTATTGTATACATGTCATCACAAGATCAGAATATATATATATATATATATATATATATATATATAAATTACTTTTTAAGTATCATATAAATGCTTAATTCTATAGTGCTTATTACTCTCCCTGTCTTTCATACACACCTGAACACACATATACATATACATAAATACAAAGCAGTAAGACATGAATAGGAAAATAATGAATTTTAATAATACCAAGACTTTTCTTCCATAACTGGCGTTTTTAGGAAATTCGTGGTTCTCGAAAACTAGACGTGATAGAGAAAAATGAAGATCATATTCGTAATCTACAGGTCAAAATTAGTAAGAATCACTGCACACTATGTCAGAACCATAAAACTTTTTAAATTTTGTTGACCAGTGTTATTGACTTGTAAAACAGGTTCTCCGAATTTTCTATCGTTCTATTTTTCCTGTCAGGTTTGTAACTATATTTTCACATTAAAAGTCTTGACAGGATAAAAGGAAATTATAACACGGGTAGGAAGCTGAAAATTATGTATGATTTTATACAAGTAGGTATCATCGTAACCAGTCTCTTGCCTAAAATCTTTTATACTGTCTAATTAATAAAGTTTACTAAAACTTGATATTTTAATTGTGTGCTTGAACAGGGACCATGTATAACCCTTGTAAAAGAATACTGTCATGGTCTCTGATTTTTTGACTTGGAATCCAGGAAATCTCTTTTGGAAAGTGGATAGCGCATTCCATGCATTTGCCATCACACTTCATCATTTTCGGAGTCCAACTAAATTATTTCCATTTCCGTTCATGATGACTAAGTTTAAGTTGTTCAGCTTCTTAAATTAACTTGGCAAAAATACTGAACAGTTTTGAAGCCATGATCGATCAGCCTATTTTATTGAGCAATTTAATGCAGCTTTCAAATACAATCCATTGATAATTATGCAATTCAGGGTTTATGATGGCTTGTCGGGAGTAGGCAGAAAGTAAAAAAATGTATGATTGTTGAGTAGTACTTTCAATCTGATAAAGATTTCATACGTTTAAAGATGTTTGAGTACCTGCTGTTTTGGTAAGCTTTCTAATAATAAAAGAAATAACAGATTTACAGTGCCAAAAAAATAAATAAGACAATCTGTTTTTAAATTCCTCATTTATCTCTTAGTTTGAAAACATAAAAATAACTATGTGTGGTCTTATTGTCCATTTGGCTCTTTTGTTTTATTTGGTTCTGGCAAGGGTTAGTTTTTCACACTTGAAATATCGAGGCGTTGCTTAATGACAGGCAATTAACCCCTGGCAGCGCAGGCAATCAGCGAGCGCTATTCAGATACACCTCCCTCCGTTCCAACCAGCCGCCATTTTTCGAGACATGCAGTCCGATCATAACAAATCAGTCACCAGCATCAGTCCGTTTACTTTCCAAGTTTTGTCCTATAAAATTATTTTTTTCCCAATAAATTATATATCAAACGAAAGAACATTTTTTCCTCTGCAAGCGTAGTAAATATCTTGTTCAAAATTGAATAATGAGTTAGTCAACTTATCCTATCAAAATGATGACTTTGCCAGGATTGGCAAGTGTGAAAATTTTTTCTCAAAATCAACCTTGAGGTTCAAACATAAAAGTCATATGGAAGCAAGTAAACAAGATACAGAAAGCGAACATATACTATTCAAATCAGTAATCTATGGGGAACAAAAATATATGTTTTAAAAGTATATCATTTACATAAATGCTCTTTCGTTTGATATACAATTTACCTCAAGGTTGATTTTGAGAACAATTACTGTTCTCCTACTGCCACTCTACTTCTACTACTTTACTATTACCACAATACTGCTATTCTACTACTACCACTACTACTACTGCTGCTACTGCTGCTACTACTATAACAACAGCTACTACTACTATTACTACTTTACTACTACTATTATTTTACTTTTGCTACGATATTACTGCAATTATACTACTACTTCTGCCCTACTGTTACTCCTACTCTACTATTACTACTGCTTCTGGAATTATTACCACTACTACTATTATTACGACTACAACTACTACTACTACTACTACTACTACTACTACTACTACTACTAAAACTACTGCAGTACCTCACAGTACAACTTAACATGTCATTTCTAAGGCAGACCCAGTTTACGAATATTGCTCTTAAAATTTCGAGGATTAATTCAATTATCACCTGCAAGTATTCGCCACATGGTTTTTTGGATTAAGTGAGCCTGGCTTTTTGATATTCTTTGTTTATGCTTTTTTAAAACAAACTTATAATAAACTTCTCATATAATCTTGCATTTTTGCGCAAATTAATCTTATTTGAGGAGAAACATCAAATTAAAAAATTGAGTTTTTTTCACTACTTTTCACAAATATCTCATTTCTTGAAGCGTTTTTTCATACAGAAATGCAGGTGTGTATAATTTAATACGAAAGAAAAAATCTTTCAATATTGGAGCTCAAAAGGTTGCATTATTAGCCCATGTTTTCTCCTCTTTAAATATCCTACGCGATAAGAGGGATTGTTTTAGGGATAAGAATAAGCATTTCACACTAACAAATATTTATAATTTTTTTGTACTTTGTTTTCTTGTGTATGTTGGTGTTTGCAGGCAAGAATCGAAGTCTAATGTTCGTCTCCAAAATAATGTAGGAATTGACCTTGATCAAAACAATCAATGTATAAAAACTACCATTTGTGTTTACACAGATTTTTCTCTTTGTTTTCTTTTCTTTCCATGTTGGGAAACAAATTGTGTATATTATATACAAGTTATTGTGGTTCTTAACATTGTTGATTTGATTGTATATAAGAGTCAAGCTCTATGCTTAAGGATTAAGACAAGTGAAGAGCTCACACAAACTGTTGATTTTTTCTCCAAATGCAGTTTACAGTCAAAGAACCCCTTTTCATGCAGGTTTCAGCTGAAAACTAACTTGAATTCTGTTTTGAGACCAATTGCAACCAGTGGCAAAGAATTACTGAGGTCAACCAAGGTAAGCTTCTCAGGGACTTGTGGCATCACTTGGGTTAAATTAGAAGGTCGGCATTTACGTTGCGAAATGGTGTAATAAAATTTTCTTTTCGTGATTCAGAGATGCGAAAACCAAATTGAAGTACACTCATCACTAGGTTAGAAATAGTTACCATTTTTCCATTTTAAAAAACACTTAAGTTCAAAGGGGGTTTGTACTAGCCCTTGCTGGACAAAGCTGCATTGATAACAACTTTTCTGAAATTCCACAAAGCGACGATCCATTTAATTTACCATTTAGGGTAACATTTCAGAAATATAACAAAAGAATCCATGTGATAAAAAAAACAGTTAACAGAAATTATTCTTACTCTTTGCACCTTCCCTTTCTTATCTGCCAAATTCAAGATTTTAGGTGTCTGCCACAAATCTACGAGATAAAACCATAACATTACAATATACATGGTTACCTCTTTTCTCTTCTTGACTGGTTCCTTCGATAATAAGATAGTAACAGTCCCAAGTTTAACTTAATACATACTGTTAACATATTTTCACTCAATGTAATAAAAACCCCAAAACTCACATCTTCTGCCTTGAATACACGGTATATATTACTATTTACAAAACAAACTCATTGACCATTCAAGGCCCACCTAAAATGAATTCACTAAACCGGAAGTGACGTTACAGGGTCAAATATGTATTTTGAAGACACTTAGCTGACTATAAGTGACACAGTATTTGTCCGATCGACACCAAATGTGCACGAAAACCTCCATGAGAACGCAGGGGAGAAAATAGGGGCACAGCAAGTAACGTCATGAAACAGGAAGTGGCCTTTTTGGACAAGAAGTAGAGCTATTTCCGGCCCCAGAGACCACCGATTGCAGCAAAACTTTGCAGGAGGCTGTAGCTCACCTCATTGACATCGGAAGGTCTGAAACACAGTGACCTCATATAACCGGAGGTGACCAGTTAAACAGGAAGTAAGGTGTTTTAGGGCACTGAAAAGGCAGGGGAGAAAATTGGGGCACCGGAAGTGACGTCGTGGAACAAGAAGTGGCCTTTCTGGACAGGAAGTAGAGCTGTTTCCAGCCCCAGAGACCTCCGATTGCAGTGAAACTTTGCGGGAGGCTATAGCTCAGCCAAAAGGAAGTGACCTTATAAAGCTGGAAGGTTGGGCGGTTTTGACATCACAAAGCTCCGATTTCGACAAAACTTGATGAGAGGCTGACACCCGGGTGACAATGCGAGCACAAGGAAATACCCGGGTGAAGCCAGGTACTCTGCTAGTGTTTTATAAATCAGTGCATCGTGTAGTTTGATCGAAAAAATTTGTTATTTTTGAATGCATTGAAATTAATGCTCAACAACGTCAATGCAGTTGCAGCTCATGTGAGTGAAGGGCACAGCGGTATTTTTGTCTGCTGCTGTACCTGTGAGGAAGACAGGACCTCAGTTAATTGTTTGATACCTCTATCTGCTGATAGTTTGGGGAATTAGTTAAAGAAAGATTTCTTATGATAGACCTGTCTTAATTGTTCTTCTCAAGGTTGTCCATGATCTTTTGTGGGGTAACTTTGCGGGGTGAGCCATTGAACACTGGGTCTTTTCAAATTAAGCCTTTTGGATGGAAGGCATTGAAATCGCAAGAAAAAAATCCACAAAATATCTCAGATATTGAGCTTTGACCAACCAACCTGATATTCCACACCACCTCTTTCTTTAACTGCACAGAATGTGTTCTGTTATAAATTTTGTTCTATTTCTGACGTTCTCAAAGTATGGAACCCTAGGCCTGCCCCTGTTTCTCTTCCCCTGTATCTTCTTCCTGCAGAGCTGTTATAGACAACGTTTTTCTATGCACTTATGATAAGAAAACGTAACCTTTCGCTTTTGTGTGTGCTGTAGTAGGATGGGTGTTGTTGACTGTGGTTTTTAATTGTTTTAATAAATTGAAGTTGGTTCTGGGTTCAGTGTAACTGATGTATTTGTTTTCAAAACTTTCATCTTTTCAAAGTATTCATCTGTTTTCATGTTAGTTTTACAAGACATTTAAGCAGTAATGGTCAAGTGATTGAAATAACAGAATTTCATGCAAGACGTTTACGGTTCGAACCCTGGCCATACCCCTGAAAGTTCTGCGCCCAATTTGTTTCTCTGTTATAAGTGGGATACTGTTGGGTTTGCACATATTTTCGGAGATAAAATTGAGGGTTAAATAAATCAATAAATAAAAAAGATTGAAAAGCACAAAGAAAAAAATGTCAAATCAAAAAAGTAACCCTCTATGCTAAGCTGGCTGCAAGCCTTGTTGGCACCGCCTACCAGAATACTTTAGTGTTAATGTCACGTGACTTCGATTTTTATGGGCTTAGCTGCATAACAACTCTCGTCTCGGTGAATTATTTGCCAGTCAAATTCTGTTGGTGTTCTTTTAAATGTCTGTGTGCGTTATTTCGGACGTTATTGCATCCACGACTCTGGAATGTGTCTAATTCTGTATTTTCGTTAATGTTACATGTAGCATTCCAGCAGGTATTTTGGATGCATATATACCTCAGAGTTACTTAGCATTTCAGTTAAGATAAGGTTTAGTTTCAATTCAGTGCTATGGTTTCGCTTTGATAAAAGTCATAGGGGCTCAAGAGGTAGATATTTAATTGTTTTTGTACATTATTTTTGTTATTTAATTTACTATGTACTTATTGCTATGTTTGGTATGCTTGCCACTTTCTATCTTGTAGCTTGTTCTTTGTCCAATTTTGTTCACTTAGGTATTAATTATGTAATTTGTACTTATTTCAGAATTTGATGAATAAAAAAAGAGGTGTAACACATCAACGAATTTGTAAGGTCATCATATGCCAATAGATTATTGCATTAATTATCAGTTTAGTTTCTTGTATGTGATCCTTCAATCCGCGAGGTGAAATATTTGAGCGTTTAGAAAAGCAAGACTTTTCCATGTAAGAAGTGTAGTTCTTACAAGCCTTGCTTAAGGTAAAAGACAAAAAATTGTTTACTAATCATAATTACAAAGCATGATGCTTTCCCTACCTAAAACATTTCTCTAATAATAACTTGCAATATTAATGTAAGTCTCCTATTGATTAAGGACTAATAGTACGTAGCAGTCTATTCAATCTGTATCGGGGTTGTTTTTTTTGCTTTATTGGGTGTTGGTTTGAAATTCATAAGTAACAATATACCCCTTTTGAAGGGTATGTCTGCACTCCTAATATGTATATTCAATAAAAAAATTCTTTATTTTCTTTTGTTATGTGTCCTAAATTAGCAAACCAATATACGACTGTCTTTTCTCAACTCGATTCATGATGCATTAGTCATATCAGCATAACATTAACCAGACAAAACTGGCATATCTCTACCACTGTTTTAGGATTAAAGAAATACATAAGACAGAATCAGTAGAAAGTACATTCACATGTTAGTGCGCAATCTAGTTTAACTGGAGACAGCGTCACACGATGATAAGAAGGATAACTGAAAAGAGAATAAATTAAAACTAATTTTTAACAATACCAGTCTCTCGCAAATAATTTTATGAATTATGATCGCGAGTGTATGTAACGATATATGATAGCTTTGAAATACGTGTTATGATTATCAGTAAAATCTACAGAATACCCGAGGCTTTCGACATCTCAAGTGGTAGTGCATTTACAGGTATTTACTGAACCAAGTTTCTCTTAAAGTTGGAGGGAACAGAAGAGAATTGTAATATTTTTAATCTAGTTTTTATGATGTACTTTGAACTCCCCCCTCCCCCCCCCATAAAATGTAGCCCCTGTTAGTCTGGGAGATTTTAGTTCCTTTCGACAATAAACAGCCAATGGAGGAAAAAATTTAATTTCTTTTTTAAGTTTCAACGTCAATTTCCATCAGCAATTGGGGCTCAGACGGTGTCCTTCAGAGGGACCCTGTTTTAACAGTGAATAATTTTTGGTGATGGAAGCCCTTCCTGATGCCAACCAATGGCTTTTTCTTTTGAAAAGTTCCAAATTCTCCTCGCCCGAGAATCGACCCGGAACCCCTTGGCTACTGTGCAACTGCACCAACCATTAAGCTACGGTGAAAAAAATTAAATATCCAAGTGAAAATTTGCGAATAAAATGTCGGCTCTATTTGAAAATTTTTAATGGAATACTCAGAGAGTTTGCATTGTGATCAGGTTAAATAAATAGTTCTGTTATAATGAATACCAATCTGTTAACCTTACTGATTTGTTTTCTAAACAAGGCTCCCAGTCAACCATGCCTCGTGTGGGCAACGATGCTCTGCAGTTCAACGTAAACAAGATTGAAATAAAAGTTTCCTTTCATTTTCAACCCTTTCTTGTAAAATTCATAACTACACTGCAGCTTCAATAACAGCTATTAACACATCATACCTTGATGCATCAAAGATGCCTTGTGGGTTACACATACTTATAGAGACTTCCTTCCTTATTTTTCCAACGATATATATGCGTATGATAATAAAAAGCTAAATATCTAAGACATTGTCACCGAGCCACAAACGGAAGTCCTCATCAACGGTTATATCACCTCGAATACCTATAAGTTGGCAAATCAATACGTGTTGATGGGATTGAATTTCACCACAACGACAAAATGGATTGTCCCTCAGACCAATTCTCTGGATGAAATCGGCATATCGCCCATAACCCAGATCGTAATCGATTTAAGAACACCCATTGTTCACGCTTCAGGTCATGTCTTGGAGGTTTCACCATAGGTTCAGGAATAAATTGGGAAAGCTGGTTGTCTGTATTACTCCATCGCTGTTTTCACACATCAGCAGACCAAGATTTGACAGATGCTGTATCGTTTATGGTGGAAGCTAAATGGTGCATGCCATTCGAAAGTGGAACTCTGCTCTTCAACCTATTGTTTTTAAGTGGATATGCAACCAATTTTACAAGAATGTTCCCTTCCTCTGATAGCACACAATTATGTGAATTCAATATATTTTTATCTCTTCTTAAGTCGGCAGGTTCAATACCACAAAGAATAGGAAGAACATCAGTTGAAGTCGATTTTATACAACCACTCACTAGTCTCAAGCATTCATTAAGTGCAACATCAACTTTACTGCAGTGATGGCTTTGGCTCCAAACAGGAGAACAATATTCAGCAGCAGAGTAACATAAGGCCAAAGCAGATGATCTCAAAGTCGAGAAATCAGCACCCCACTGATTGCCCGCAATACACCTTAGTAGGTTACATCGCTTGGTAACTTTAGAAGCGACTTCAATCAAATGATGTTTGCGTGAGAAAG
>RDPX01000364.1:370837-387915 GCA_003991215.1 Morbakka virulenta
TCTTTGGTTGATTATGATCGAAAAGCAACTTAATATCGAATGTGATTGGACCAATCACAAAGAGCAGCCCCATCAGGATTATTTCTAGAATAGCCCCAAGTTGTATGATGACAGTTGAAGTCACCGGAGTATATTACTGGGTAATCACAATGGGGTGGTGGTTCAAACGCAGAATTAGGTGGTTTGTAGTAGTTTGTTGTTGTAATTTCTCCATTGATTGAGATGTTTAGCCATTCAACTGCACTATCAGCATTACTGCGGCCAATTTCAACAGCAGGAAGGTCGTTACGTACAAGAGTGGCAATACCATGCTTAGAGTGTTTGATTGAACCAATAAGAGAGAAGTCATATATCTTGATTTTATCGTCATTGGTGGCATGTGTCTCTTGTAGTAGAATAACGGAGATTGAATCGTCCATGGCGATTTTTTGAATGCTTCACATTTTGGTCGTGTAAGGAAGGCCTTCTGCATTTAATTGAAGGATAGCTGGACCAGATGGTTCATGTATCTTTGATATGTCGTTAGATTGGCTAGTTTGTCTCTGTTGTTCAGGTATTGGCATTAGTTTCCCAAAGTTAGATTGGTACTTGCAGGCTGGACCACCAGGAGGTTGCCAATAACCAGCCCAACTAAAGAATACAGGGGTAGGTTTAATTAATAAAATACCCGCTACATTTAACTAAATAATAACGGGGTAGGTTTAACTAAAAAATACCGGGCTAGGTTTTACTAAAAATTACTGGGATACCTTTAACTAAAAAATACAGGGTTAGGTTTAACTAAAATTTACCGAGCTAATGAATGGCCTAAAACTACCACTCTTTTCTTCCTTTCAGAGCTCATTTTCTGAAAACGTCATTAAACGTAAATAAATTACAAAGTAATCGTTCCTTGAAGTCTCCACTCCAAGGTATAAAGATTCCCTCTATCGGATGGTGAGTTTATTAACCTACATTTTCTACGAAACCATCAAGATCCATTGAAATCCACTTTAACTTGCGTTGAGATAAAGCTGAATAAACAGAATATACTTCAATAAAGGACAACTAAATGTAATGGAAGCTATTGAGCGCATCTATTTCATCATCCACAGTTAATTGAACTCAATAGTTTATGATCCTCATAAGCTAGTCGATTTAAGACCTTAAAATGCAGTAAAATATTTTATATAAGCTGTTGGCAAACACCATGTTTTAAAAGAGCATCAAGAAAACCTTTTTGTCTTGAAGCAGTATTTTGATAATCTCATTCAAATATCTAGGCAGTCTCCCTTATGTTGTTTTAAAGAAGTAACTGTAAAATGAAATTATGAGGCATGAGTTTTTTAAAGAGTTATTGATTCATCTGCAATGATGGCAACTTCCCTTTTCATTTAATCATAAAGCCAAATATTTCTTTTCTTCTCTTGCAATTCTTTATTTTATGGACTTTGTGAAAGCCATAGACATTGGAGCTTTACCATGTAATAAGTTGCAAGGTTTTGTGAACTACATTGAAAGATATACTTTTTCCAGCATCAGTTTACGAAAAAAAATTCGTCGTCTATTACAATGACGCCTACATTCAAAACACCAATGTATTCATGAAATATCTTACACCCCGTGTGATTGCTGAAAAATTCATGCAAGCATTTAAAGGCATAGTATTCTCAACAGTGAACCAAGACCCAACAGTCTATCAAGGCTTAGGTGAACAATACCTTTGCCACTATCAAGAAATGTTGCACACACAATTTATTAGAGCATGTAAACAATCTGCACTCAAGCATCATATCCAACTACCCTCTCTTGATGTTCAGGTAAAGAGACAAGTATATTGCACAATTACTGTTGCAATCTGCAGAAAAAAAAACTTGCACTGGTGACTAATCCAATAATGCATCACACCATTCAGTCTCAGCTCGTAATAGTGTCATCACCACTCTGTTAGAAAGAGAAACCACTTACCTTTCAAACCCAGAGAAGCTTGGAAAGAAAGTAAAAACCTTCAGAAAGTTCTCATAACCAATGGATATGAGGCTGACGGTATCCAGAAGGGCTTATACAGAACTACTTGACCCAATCGTGGAGGGGAAATAGTAACTCTGAAGCGAATGAAGTTTCCCTGTGTCAATAGTATCAAGGGCCACCCAAGACCAACTCTCCGACAATACAATATCCGGTTTTTCTTCTACACAATATCCGCCTTAAGAAAGATACTATCAAAAAGCAAAGGACCAAGTTCAACTTGAAGAGAGGAACGATGTAGCGTGCAAAACACATTGTAAGGACTATATTCAGATCAAAGCTTAAAAAACGACACTTGGAGTTATGAATAAGCCAAACTCTGCTGGATACAAGATCACACCTATGACTTGGAAAATAAAAAGATAATAGATCATGAACCAATACAACAACAAGAAAATTAAAAGAAGCAATTCATTTCCTACAGTACATCAATCATATCAACATTACATTTCGCAACAAACACAAAATGTATTGCGTCATTCTTTAAAACAACTTGATCCCAAACTACCTTTCATGCGTGCTTTTTATTCACATGCTGAAGAGATGATAATAAAGAAGAATTGCTATTTTTGTAATCATCAAACGCGAATACAGAACAGAATCGAAATAAGGAAGTAACATTTTTAAAAATAGCCTCCACGTGATAATTATATTACCAAAGAACAAGTATTTCGATAACAATTTTTAGTAGAAATAATAAATATTGAGTTCTTAAGGACCCTGATATATTCTATTCCCTCTATCAAATGGTACTATTTATCACTGAATCAAACAAATAGTGACAGAAATCAAGCAGACCCACGTGTGTACAGGTGCGAGCACAAACTGACTGGCACATGGCGCACTAACTCTCTCTCTCTCTCTCTCTCTCTCTCTCTCTCTCTCACACACACACACACACACGCACACACACAAACAAACATACACGCACATTTATACACATGTACACACAAACACACACCACATTTCTGCGTACTGAGCTGCTACTGAAGCTAAAATCGTATTTGAGATTCGAATGAAAAGTAGCTAAGTGAATTTGTTTCAGCCACTGTCTACCCATTATTAATTATCAGGATTATATTATATATCATCAGTAGGTTAATCAAATAACCAACAAATGCTGGGTGAAGATAAACAGATTGGAAAGATCTACAAGCAAGCAGTGGCTTCAGTAGCAGACATTATTTTTCTCAATATCATTCTGTCCTTTGCTTCTCAAAGAATTTATTCGGAAAGGTACAGTCCAAGGAATAAAATGATCACATTTCATAAGAAAATAACTTTACTAAAAAGGAGAGATTTATTGCCCTTTTCCATTTTAAACTCCAAATTATTTAGCTAAGAAAAAATGTTTAGATTATTAGAAAATAAGTTACAGGAGTCTTATCGTGTCAAAAGCCGTAAACTTTTACTGTGGTACATTTCGAGACACACTTCTTCCATCATCAGACTACTCAACGAAGTAAGTACAGCTCTCTTTTCACATTAATAGTTGGGGCCTAAATGGTGACAGGGATCGTGTTGTTCTGAGGAGTAGCGCCATACCTGTCTTGTGTTCGTTGTGCTTTTTTTCTTTTGTTCTGGAAGCCATATTTCTGGAACATTATAGTATAAACTTTGGTGTGATTGCTACACTGTAGGGAATGGATTGTTTCTACTAGCAAAATCATTTCCAAGTTATTATCCAAAAGATCTTGCATGAATAAATTTTAATATAAAGGGAAATAAGGAAACACATGAGTACTAGATGATTTGTCGTGCTTGCAGTTCTACAGTGGTTCACAATAAATCCGAGAATTCTAAAATAAATGTAGAGACTTACAACATTGTTAAATTCGCAAAAAAATATACTGTAGATTATTATCATGAATTGAAATTTATTCAGGTTATACAATCTGTCAGAAAAAAAATTTTCGGGTTATAAATGGGGGACAGATTGTCAATTGTGGATCACCGCAAGAAAGAAAAGAGTTCTTTGAAATCTAGAACTTCAGCAAGGGATATAAGTTTCTTCTCGTAGTATCTTTTTCAGAACTTTATTTAGCTTTCACTTCTAAATATTGGCCACTCTGATAACTTTAGGATTTCAACGCATTTGGTTCTAACCACCCTTCGTTAGGAGACCTCAGTAAATTGCCAATGAAAAGAGATAGGGTACCCAGGAAAGTAAGTCTAATGTAAAAGTGTTTAAGTGGTTGAATTTTTCAAAGGTTGTTGAAGTAGAATTTTGGGGCACTAAAAATTATATATTTTAGAATGAATGAAATATTTTACAACAAATTCATTTAACTATTCTCAAATATCGTCATCGTCAAGTGCCATTTCTTTAGCAGACGTCGGCGGTCAGATTTCTTTCCTTTCAATGTGGTCAAGAAAC
Organism: Morbakka virulenta; assembly: GCA_003991215.1. NCBI lineage: Eukaryota > Metazoa > Cnidaria > Cubozoa > Carybdeida > Carukiidae > Morbakka > Morbakka virulenta. The sequence continues at coordinate 375,222 of RDPX01000364.1, forward strand.
TACATTTGGTTCTTTCTTATAATGTTGATTAAATTGCGCTTTGTGTTTGCTGGTGACTTTGCAAGTGACTTGTTTTGTATATGATAATTTTAGCATTCGTCTGTGGAACCACATTTCTGCTGTTGGAGTCAAGATTGCGTTGGCTTTGAGATAATCCAGGCGTCACTTCCGTATGTTAGCATGGGCTTAATGTATTTATGTAGCACTCTTGCTTTCTTTTTAAGTGTAGCTTTGAGTTGACCAGTATCTTCTTCTTTCCCTGAAATAATGACTTTGCTATTCCCATGCGCTTGGTGATTTCCTTATCGCATTTTCCTTTTTAGGTGATATAACTGCCGAGATAATTCAATTGTTTGACTTCTTTTATCACTTTTCTAAATACAAGAACATTACAGGCTGGTGGCACTGCCTTCTTGCTAATCGTCATGCATTCCGTCTTATTAACGTTTAGGTTCAGACCCACCGTTCCACTTGCATCCACCACCCTATCCAGTAGACGCTGTGGTTTCTGTTTGGAAGTGGATATCAGAACTGTTATGATTATGCCTCCTACGGATATACCTTTTGTTTCACCCCAAAGGTCCTAGAATTAATTTGTTGTATAGGTTGAACAAATCGGTAGACAAACACAGCCCTGACGCTCTCTTCTTATTATGGGTTTGTAGTCAGAAAACACATTTTTGATTCTGACCCACGATGTCTGCTCTCAATAAAGATTGCTGAGAATTCTGATATCTTTGCTGTCTATACTGAAGTGTTGTAGGATGGTTATAAGGTATCCGTGCTTAAGTAGAGGTCCACCTGTTTTTCGATGGCTCGTTCTGTAATTGTTTGCAGTGTAAAGATGGCATTCCTCGTTCCTGAATCTTTCGTAAAGCCGACATGCACTGGTGATAACTTGAGTAGCCATGAAACCATTCCTTTATTCATCAAAATGTGCATGAGTACTTCAGTAGTGTGGCTCATGAGACTTATAGTGCGATAGAGTTCGCACCTTGTAGCTCCTGGTTTTTTAGAGAGACAAATAAACTGACTTACTAATGTCTTCAGGTATTTCTCCAGTGTCATAAATCTGATTTAGAAGCTTTTTGAGCTTTTGAAGTCCCAGATCTTCTAAAGCCGACACCATCTCCATCGCCATTTTGTCTGCCCCCAGGGATTTGTTCCTCCTCATCCTTTTTTTATCGCTGCGGCAGCTTCAGACTGAAGAATCTGTGGCCCTTCGAGGTTTCTTATTACTGGTTTAAGATCCCTATCATCAGAGAATAGCCCTTCAACGTACTCTCTCAATCCCTCTCAAACTTTTCTCTCGTCCCATTATTATTGTTCCGTCTTTTGCTTTGATGCAGCCAGAAGAGGAAATTTTTTTTAGCCGTTTAGCTCTCTGATCTTTTGATTCTTTTACTTGGGATCTTTATATCTTACCTTTTTCATGACTTGACATAGTTCGTTGAGCCATTTTCCCTTGGCTGCTCTGCATTCTTGATTACTCTGTTTCATTGCTGAAATGCTGCGTCGTCTCTTCCGATCATAGCTTTTCTTCAATCATTCATCAGATTCAGGATTCCCTTGGACATCCATGGATTTCTTTCTGTTCTCTACTTGGACTCAATGACATGGCTGGCTTTAGTAACTATGGGGTCTTTGAAGATCTTCGATTTATTGTTCTCATCTTGTAGCACTTGCAAATCTGTTTTCTACTGCAGTCTTGTATATCCCTTTCACCTCTTCCCCCTTCAAACGATCTAGGTTGAGCTTGGCCAGTGTTTTGTTCCTTCTTAGCTTCTTCAGTTTTACTTTGAGCTTGCAGAGGACTGGATTATACTATCAGCATTGGCTCCAAGGTATACTTTACAGTCTTGAATGGCGTTTCTAAATCGCTTTCTTACTGTTATATAGTCAATTTGGTTCTCGGTTTGGCCATCTGGACTTTTCCATGTCTAGAGTCTCCTTAAATGGTTTTGAAAAAACTTGTTTGAGATCACTTAAACACTGGTTATGCACCAGCTTACAAAAGTTTCTCCATGTTCATTGTGGTCACCGATTCCGCGGACTCCTGCAATTGCCTCTCTTGCATTTCTTTCTGTCTTGCTATGGACGTCTCCCATGACGATCTTGATTTCTTATGATCTGCAGTGCTGTGTGAAAAGGTCAACAGATTAATAAAATATCTCTAATTTCTCCTCAGAGCCATTGACAGTTGGTGCATACACTTGTATCAGCGAGTGTCTTGATCCAGTATCATTCCTACTCCTTTTCTATGCATTTCACTGCCAGAATATATTACTGTATGACCTTCATGCATGAATGTCCCTGAGGTGTCCCATCGCATCTCGCAGACTCCGAGGACATTGACTTTTAGGCGGTCCATTTCCTGAATAACATTCTGGATTTTTCCTTTTTGATATAGCGTTATTACATTCCATGTGCCAATCGAAATAGTGTTTCGGTTGCTGAGAATGACTGGAAGACGGTCCAACTCCACCTCTCCAGTATGGAGATTCTGACCGAAAGAAACCCTGTCCTGAGAACCAGGAGCAATATCCTTGACGCTGTTTGTTGAGTTTCTGATAGTGTCCATTTCCTGAGTGTCTTGGCCTTCTACAACAGTAGTTTACCATTGATTTCTGTAAGGTGAACTGAGGAAATCACCATTTTCCTTCTCAAGGGTTCAGCCGCCTACATGAGCCGTTGACGTCTTGAGATTCCAGCTCGTCTGCCACCTTCAACGCTGGTGATGAAGCCACCATTGGCTGTGATCATTTAACCTATGACTGGGGCATTGGACCCAATAGCTTGGGGTAGGGTAGTGAACAGCAAGGCGTGTTCCATATGTCATTGGTCCTGGACTGTTGCACCTCTGGGGCTCCCACCTTCTCCAAATTCTCACATGAGACAACACAATTAACTAGCAATATTTCTAATTCTTTCACTCTCCAACAGTTAGATGTGTCAAAACTTGGCTTTTACAAATCCCATTCCCAATCCGAATATCAATAAAGTAGATCTTTTCACCTGCTTTTAGATCATATGATGGGTCGACCATGCATCGAGTCATGAAAATTACCTTGTTTTTACTACAACACAAAACCTGCACATACATTGCTCTGTTACGTCAGACACTATTGATGGAAGCGACGACTTCAGGGAATTGCAATTCCTACAGACCTTGAGAGATAAAAGAAAACAGTGATCGTAAAACCTGATAAAATTGATCATGTTTTCTTGATAGACAGGCCCGTGTAAATTAAAGGGCACACTTTTCAACTTTGACATTGTCGACTTTCAGTTGTTTGTACTTACTTTTCAGCTTGGGTGGCATTTCTAATTGTTCCGTCTCAGCAGTCAATTCAATACCGTAAGCCTTGCGCATCTTTTGCTGACCTTAAATCCGCTTGCTCAACGTTGTTCTTTATGTTAGCTTCAATATATACTAGATTTAACATTACTGACAGAGTAGGGTAATTCGATGGAGACCCTCTTGGGAGTGAGTACATGCTATTGTATTAAAGAAGGCCAGCAAAATCGTTTAGCTGTCTGTTCCAAGTAACCATTGACATTAATAGACTTGGTATGAAATATATGGTTGGTAGTGTAAGGACGTAAACGGGTGGACAAATATAGGGGTTCACCTTCGGATTTCCCCTCATTCCATTTACAGGCTTTATGTTAAAGGTTTTATTTAGCAGGCGCCTGAGGCAGATGAATTGTTGCAGCATTGTGCACTGGCAATGGAAATTTATGAGGGTCAACGAGACCACACTAAAATACCTCAAAATAGATCCCAGAGACTCTTTCATAAAAAATTAGAAAGTATGAAATGTTAGAAACTCTAACATTTGACCGTATATACCCAGTAAATTCCAACAATCTGGGATTTATGGTCTCGACATAATGTAAAGGGATGGTTCTTTCAGTGTTCATTCAACTTTATACCAACTAATAACTTATTCTGATGGTATTGATAATTACAATTTAGATAGTTACCTTAGAGTAATAGTTTTCGTGGGTTTTAATTTTCATGATCACGTGAAAATGTTATTTAATATCTTAATTTAGCCAATTCAGCCAAAATTTGCAAAAAACTGCTAAAATTTCTATCATTGAGGTATATCCTTTCAACAGTAGAGGTCCCAAACTGCTGATGTGTATTCTAGGATGGATCACTGAAGTATTGCACTTCTTCTGTTAGAGGGTGGAGGAAATACAGAGGTTTCAAGGTGAAAAAATATGCAGGTGGATTTCCTTGTGACGTTACCACTTCGTGGACTCCACCTGAGATTTTGCAAAATTTTGATGAAGAACTACAGCTCAAATGGTCCTTACTGGACATTGGTATCGCTCCACTGACACATCTACATATAGTTCATATTCCAATCTTGTTTTATTGTTTGGTCCACAGTTATCAGTTGTTTACTTTTTCTCCATTTCTTTCTGTTTGTTGGTAAATAATGCAGCTTTTCTTACTTTAATGTATACTCGTCCGTTAGTTTGTTGTCTGCTTAACAAAGCTCCATGAGTTCAAAACGTGTTGTTTTGTTTCTTATTGTTTCAAGAATTCTAAGATTCCAACTGGGATCATTCTTGGTTTCAATGTTTTCAGTGTTGTTCTGAGGTGTACATCTTTGTAATCTTATTCTTAACTTATTTGGTTTTAAAATAAGTTCGCGGTGAAAGTAAACGAAATAACATCACAGTCAAGACTATTTTATGTTTTAATCAGAACTGTGAAAAACATAAATACACCATATTTTTCGTGGGAGAAACTAAAAAAGAAGTACTTATTTTTGACTCGGTCTGGTGATTATAGCCGCGTGCATTCTATAGTGAAGAGTTCCCTTAATCCTGATAGGATGGCTAAGGGAATAAGGAATAGATATGACAGATAATTAACTATAATTAACATAATCGTTCTTGTTAACGAAGCAGAGAATGAATAAGACATAAAGTTCATAGTGAGAATACAATTTGTTAAAAAGATATTGAAATGAAAGAAATAATATTTAACTCATGAATATAGTGTTGTTTGCTTTTCAGGGCATCTCAGTCGTGTTTTTGGAGACCCTGAAATAGTTCCAGCTGTTCTTCAGTTTGGTGTTCACTCTTCTACAATTTCGGACCCTCTCTATATGTATTAAATATAAGTTAATATAAAAACATGTTGTTTTAATTGATATCGTAGAGTAGAAAATAAATCCAGTAAATATGTGTATATTTCGACGTTTTACCTATAACTGGTATAGCACTTAACAATGTGATGTGCCAACTAAACAACAACTTATAAAAATATTATAAAAATCATTGTAGTATTATTATTATAAAGCTCCAAAAAGAAGAAATTTATTATTTTTTTAAAAGACATTTTTGTTGTATCAAATAAAACCAAACAATTACACGGTGAAATAAAAAGTAGTACTTTTTGCCTTTCTACTTTTTATTAAAAGATATTTTGTTTAATATTGCATGATGATCATAAACATATTAATTTTCTTGTTTATTTTTCTAAATAGTCAATATTTCCATATCAGTATATCTTGAAGAAGCAAGAAAATTATCACTATTGAATAAATATTTAACATTGTCTGATGGACAATTAGAACAGAGGCATCGAAATTCTCCTAAAGTTAAAAAATTCTTTAACTGAAGACATTAACACGTAGGCTAATGATAGACAATTTAATATTACTACAATCTGATCCATCTTTAACAGTCAATGGAAATTTCTGGGTTTAGCTAATACTTAAAATCTATATACGGTAGTAGAGATACACTCATGACATAATATTTCTGAGGCACATCCCTTGTTACCAGTAATACATGTGACATTAATAATGCTGGCATGGCAAGCGCCAATACTTTGTTAATAAACAAAAATGTCTCACTCATTCCTTTCAGGCAGCCAAAGGATTTCTGTGAGACAAAATGCATTGTGTTCTTATTAACAATGAAATCGACTTAGCTGGCCAGAGAGTCTAAGGAATTTGATTGAACCCATTGGAGACATCTTTGCAATTCTCTTTGCAGTATTCAAAAGCGATTTGTTGATTTGTCATTTTAAAATGAGCTTATCATGTATTATGCTGACATCTGTCTCTGATCAATTCAGTCATGTTGTTTGCACAAAAGCATCAGTTGTTCTAGTCAAAGAGTTTCATAACAGTTGACTTCGTGGTCGGTCAAAGTCTGTTCTGACATTGCCACTAAGCCTTCACATAAAGATTGATCGATTGTTTTTCAGAAGAAAGGCGGATTTTTGAAGACAGCCTAATACAACTTAACGATAGCTTTCCTCTAGAATAGACTTAAATCAAACGCTATAGCAAAAAATATCAAATTACAAAGAGAAAGCACCAACTAAATTTCATTTATTTTTCAGATCTATTAGACGACGAAGGATATCCTCGTCAATGGGGTCATTGTGCCAGATGATGATACCCAAGTAGTTGAAGGAGTCAGCGTTAAACAGGAGGTCAATTCTAGCTTGAAGGTGAATTGGAGCACCTTCACTGACAAATAACGTTTGGGAAGCCAAGAAGTATTGAAATGAAGTCAGCTTGAAATGTACTGGCTGTAGTAAACTTACAAACAGTAGTATCTGCATAGTGTAGTTCAAAGATAATTGTCAGGTAATGTTCTCTTCCACCGTTCTCTCTTAGAAAATGGCCAACATATCTACATTCTCTTTCTCCCCCTCCCTCCCTCCCCCCTCTCTCTGATTTTATCTATCAACTATCACGATATCACAATATCCATGAAATTTGATGACTGCTTTCTCGTACCAATACAATTTTCGAACCATTTTTAGATCTTTTTCATTAATTTCGAGGCCTTTCAACATTCTCACCAAATCTTCATGTTTGACATGAACGGCTTCAGTTAGTCAGTAAAACAGATGTACAAGTCTTTTTGTTTCTCATTACACTTCTCTATCAGCGTCCTCAGTCGCATTTCTCGTTTCCTTTCCCGGCCCAAACTCGAACTGTTGATCTGATCGGCTTTCCTTTATGGTACCTTTTACTCTATTCGACTCTATTCAAATTTTCTTTGTCATGACTCATCAGGCTTATCGTCCAATACGTTTTGCTTATAGTTGTCACAGACCTCTAAGTGTAGACGCTGAAAATTGATTCCTGCATTTCTTCTGGAATATCCTTCGATTTGTAAACATTGTTCGCTATATCTGTCAATTTCTCTGCTCCAAAAGTTCCCTATGTATTTACTAACTTACACCCGACATTGTCATTTCCAGCCGCCTTTCTACTTTTTATATCGTCCATAGCCCGCTTTATTTCAGCTGCTTTATTCGTCCATACGATTACAGAAAAAAAGAGAAGAAGCTCTCCCCAAAAAGACGAGGGCACAGGACAAAAAAAAACATTACAAAAAAAAAAAAAGAATCAAGAAAAAAATCCAACCTTATCAAAAGAATCAGTCCTCCACTTTCCCTCCATTTTGTTTGTATTTTTGCCTCTTGTCTTGCACTTGCACAATGAGGTATATATACAATATTCGACAAGCACTCTTCTTAAACAATCACTTATCTTAAACATACCTTTGGTTCGACACTGGTTTTTCTCTCATTTTACTTTATCTTGCCACTTCAAATTTTTTTAAAGCATCACTATGGGAGTTATCAGTAACTGGTGGCCACATGGCGGCCGGGGTCGCTCACTCGAGGATCCGCACCAGGACTCAGTGCTGCTGGACAATACTTTACTGTTGAGGGAAAGGGGAAAGTGGCTCATAGAATCTGACAGTTCTTTTCAACACTGGTATCTTTCTTCTTTGATATACACATTTTTTCTTCACATGATTATAGCATTGTCAAAGTGGAGTTTGTTATTCTTTCTTCCAATGTCTGATCTCAGCAGGCATTTTTTCTATTACTTGTCGGAGACCTTATGAAAGTGTTCAGTTGTTTGCCATAAATCAAGTAACAGTTGCCTTCATCATGAACATAATCGCCCAGTAAGAAATTCTTTGGAGTTCCCATCATGCTTCGTTACTGTTTGACGTTCGTTAGTGTTGCAAGTTTCTGTCTTATTTGTCAAACGGACGTGTCGATTCAATAAAACCTATAAAATCAAATAAAAATACTTTTAATTGGAAGAGTCGGTCGATATACTTACAAGCTATATATCGTCCTGTACAAAATTGTAAGCAAATGCTACTTATGCTATATATAAATTGTATGAGTGTTGAGCTTATAGTCGGAGATGTTGCACAGTAAGCAGAAATAGAACATATAAACAAAATATGCAGGGGCGCAGGGGAGGGAACAAGGACAATGCAATGACAAAAAGAATAGGAAAAAAAGAGTAATGGAATAAAAGGCGAGCAGAAATGTAAGTAATACGTAAAACGACGGAGAAAAGAATGATGAAAAACACTGGCCAGATGTTAAATTGAAATCATGGATCATCAGTCGATAACCATATCAGTTATTTCGGTGAATTTGAAATCGAGATAACTTTTAAGATATAGCTCCCCAGCAGGATTGACCAAATGCCACAACCACGTTAGATCATGAAGCCATAAACGAAAGAAAGAAAATATAGAAATATCGAATACGAGAAAGTATCGACAAAGTATGGGAAAAAATAGTATGAAGAAATAAATAAAAGGAACTTTATTCAACCAGCCTTGCCATTAGGTAAGTCTCACATGGGTTGCTAAGCCATGCGTCCAAACAAATCAAGTTGGTTGCTATTCCACCTAACTTTCAATATAAAACCATATACGTATGTATATATATACATTTATTTATATACATATATATGTATATATATAGATCACCTTGTCTGCCTAATGCCAATGCTGGTGTTGACATTGGATATCAAGGTTGACCACTCTTCCCTCTCTAGAGGCATGTCTGGTGTCATGTCATATTTTCGCAGGTCAGAGTTGATCTTATCCATCCGTCTCAACTTAGGTACCTTCGCATTGTCCCTGATTTTATCATTACTTACCCTGTCTTCTCTGGTCAGTACCTGACTCCATCGAAGCATTTTCATTTCGGTCACATGCAGGCGTTCCTCTTTTTTTTTTTTGGCGTGACCCAACACTCACTACCATATAACATAGATGGTCTTAAAGCTGTTTTGTACAATTTGCTTTTGATTTCTACTGGCACCTTTTTATCACGAAAGACGCCTGACAGGTCTCTCCATCAAGACCAAGCCACTCAGATTCTTGACTCTATCTCTGAGACATTCTCCCTCCCCATCAATCACCGAACCAAGGTATTTGAAATGACTGCCAGTTGGCAACCTTTCTTTTTGAAGCTTTACTAGATGTTGATGGTGTGGCGGTTCCAAATACTCCGTTTTCTTTCTACAGTTCTTACGTCCATTGCTTTTAAGCGTTTCCCTTCATTTCTATAGCTGTTCGTCGACCTCATTATATGTTTCTCCAACTATGACCAAGTCGTCTGCGAATGACATCTCCAAGGGTGGCTTTGCTTCTGCTTGTTTAGATAACTCATCAAGGATGATTAAAAATAGCAATGGACTGAGAGCTGACCCTGGTGGAGCCCAACTTTCACCTCAAAATAGTCAGTATGTCCACTTCTTGTCCTAACCTTGGTCCTAACTTTCTTGAACATGTCCTTTACAACGTGTACATATTCCTTTGATATTCCTTTTTTCTCACAGCCCGCCGTATCAGATGTCTTGGCACTCTATCGTAGGCTTTCTCTAGGTCCACAGAACCATGTGGAGATCCCTCTGCTTTTCTCCATACTTCTCTTGTAGGATTTTAAGACCAAATATCGGACCCATAGTCGATCTTCCACTTCTAAAACCAAACTAGATTTTTCCAAACTCAATCAGATCTCTCATTCTTTGGTCTATTATCTTTCTCATAATTCCATGGTGTGTGACATCAATTTAACACCTCCATAATTAACATAGTCAAGTATAGAGCCCTTGTTCTTATAGAGTGGGGGCAGCTCACTAAAACTCCATGAATCTGGTATACCAGTTGTTAACTCTTTCTCAAACGTGTGTTTAAAGAACAAAACACCCTGATCACCCAATGCTTTCCAAACTTAGGTATGATGTCGGGACCGCATGCTTTATTTGCCTTCATTTTTGTTGCCAGTTGTTTCTTTACTTCGTCATATGTTATTAGAGGAATATCCTCATCTACACTTGACATTTCTGGTAAAGGTTTCATTGGATTGATGGTATTCAGTAATTCTGAGAAGTATTCTTGCCGTCGTGATTTCATCTTATCTTCTTCTGTCAGTGTGACAATCATTTATAGGTAGGTCTTATCTGTGATGTTTTCAGACCGTCTTTTTCTTATTTAAACTAACTTATATATATCACTGATTGACATTCATGGATGTTCAGCTTTTCATAAAGTTCAGAACACTTCCTATTTTTGGCCTCGCTTATAGCTTGTTTTGAAACTTTTCTGTTCGCTCGGTAAAGAGCTCTGTCTTGTTCACCAGCGGTGTTCCTCCATTTTTTGAAAGAAATCTTCCAAGCTTTGATTTTTTCCTGAACCTGTTGGTCCCACCACCAAGTCTCTTTTTCAATATATTTCTAGCATCTAAATTTACCTAGCACATTTCTGACTATTTTAATGGTTTTTTTCTCCAATGCTGAATATGCATCATCCCAATGCTCATCTATAGTCTTAGTCAGCGTACATATGAAGTTGACCTAAAATTCATCTGTCTTCAAGTTCCACCATCCAATTTTCTTTTTTCTTGGTCTTCATAATTTCTTTCCACGTTTTCTGATCTTCATTTCTAAGACTAATAGGAGATACTGAGTGGCAACAAATTCTCCTTGCAGTCTTTCACAAATCTCAAATTCTCTCTACGTATCAAAATGTAATCAACCATTGAATGCCTGTTGTTTCCACTACGACAGATTATGAGATTCTCTTCCTTTTTCCCAAAATAGTTGTTGTATATAGCTAGGTCGTACATCTGGGCGCATTATAGGTTCAATTTTCCTGGCTTCATATGCAAATCCACCACGCCATCCCTCCATACCGATCCCCACATGACCATTTAAGTCACCCATTAGAATCAAACTTTCTACATCAGAAACAGATTGTATATCGGTATCTAGATCTTACCACAATGCCATCTTTTCATCCTTTCCATGTCTAACGTGAGTTATATACACTGATATCACGTTAGTCTTTCTCTTCACTAATGTAAAATTATGCCAACTCCATTCCTACTATTACTAGTACCATTGTAAAACAGTTTGAATCCGTCACCTATCAAACGAGTTTTTGCTCCCTTTCACTTTGTCTCTTGAACACCAGAAATATCAATTCGTTTTTCTTTCATCAATGCAGCCAATTTTCTACCTCGTCCAGTCATGGTACCAGCATTCAAAGTCAAGACTCGAACCCTCGGTACATGTTATCGTGGCCTTATTCGCTCACCTACAGCAGAGAGGCATTGCTGCTGTGGGTCACATACGGGGGACCTACCAGCATTATCTAACATTTTTGTTTAGTCAATCAGGTTTAATGTTTTGCCTTCTAACGTTTTATAACCACCAGATTCCAAACGTCAACCCTATTAATTTATCCCGGGCATGGGGCCAGCTGGATACTGCAGGCTGGATTTATGGTGTCAAATCTGAGTTTTCCTTCTCCTGGACTGGTTGCTGGCCAAAATTGAAGAGTCACGTCTACCCTGCAGACACTGGGAGGGCTGAAGCCATAGCACAACTATCCTAACGAAGGCAAAAAGCTGTCAAGCCCCAAAAGGCACATCACTTACAAGCACTTTAGCACCTGCCGCTATCCTACACCCTAAACCTGCGTTCCCAGTGTCAACAAGGAAGTAAGGCACTGTTTTCCAAACAGTATTCATGCGAAGGGCGTTCTCCCCGCCTGATATATATATATATATTTATATATATATAGATTTATATATGTATATATTATATATATAAATACATATATATATAGTTTGATTTTGTTTCTTGAAAAAATCTAGATTTTCCAAGTAAGATTATTGCTCTATCTTCTGTATTAACTCCCGAGTTTTATGTTTTATTTCATTACCAAATTAAAAGGAAAAATATCAGTTAACCAAAATATCTGATATTAATAACAAATTCAAAGCTCACGTTTTATGTGATCAATGTTTAAAACAGAGAAATAGTTAAGGAGGGATGCGGAGGGATAGGGCTTTTGAGCAGTAAGAGAAAGGAAGTATTTCTGCATGGGTTGCTAAACAGTATGTCAAGAGTGGTAGTCCTGTCAGGTCTAGCCATGTAACCATCTCTTGGGACATTGCATTTTTCACCAGAGATCGTAACGTTATAGGACATCTTTGCGTCACTTTCTGTTTTAAGATTTCGGGATAGGACAGTGATATTGAAGCGTAGTGCATGACCAAAGTTCTTTTCTGGAATATTACTTGAAAAAACGAATACTTAACTTAATATGGTCTGCGGTTTCACCATAGTTCTGACGATGAACTACGAAAATTTCTTAAAGGTGGTAATTTGGAAATATTAAAATATAATTTTACCGGATAGTCAAAATCAATCTTTATTTGTTTTGTCTACCAAGGCCTGGTATAGCCCTACAAGAAGTATTCCTTACCTTAGACCTTAGGTCCTTCAATCCCGTTCAGGATATCGGGCAGCAAGACTTCTCCATCGCCTACGGTCGTCAGCTACGGCTTGAACGGTTCTGGGAGACAGCCCTC
>RDPX01000364.1:393971-416695 GCA_003991215.1 Morbakka virulenta
TCTACCATATCTCTCAACCTCGCTTCAACTACCCTCTCCCAGATCTTCATGGTGTGTGAGGTCAATTTTATGCCTCGGTAGTTACCGCAGTCTTGGACATCGCCTTTCTTCTTGTAAAGCGGAACCAATATGCTGCTTCTCCAGTCGTCCGGCATTTTGTTCGTGTGAACAATGTCGTTGAAATGGTTGACCAAGAAACTTATCCCCGTCTCTCCTAGGCACTTCCACGCTTCCGCTGGGATACCATCAGGTCCAACAGCTTTTCCGCGCTTCATTTTTCCAAGAGCTTGGACAACTTCCTGTCTGGTGACGGGCTGGATTCCTGCATCTGGAATTGGTTCCATCGTATTTTTGTAAAGGATACTATTTAAATTGCTTAAAGAAAAGAACAAAAACATATTTGATATTACAAAGTAATGAACCAGGAAAACAAGGTATGCATGCGAATATACTAGTGAAAGCAATTAGGTATGCCGTGCAAAAATGAATGAAAATTAGATTACAGACAGAAGCAAAATATAATGTAAAATAACATGGCCATTATAATCTCTTTATAAAGAACAATGACTCCCTATGTTTACCAAACTCGCTGAATGTTTGGGATCACCAAAGAAACCTGCAATACATTTTTTCTGCATTGCGCGGATTACATATAACAGTTTAGCACACAAACACATTTGAATTGTTTATTTAATATATTTTATTAACGACTGGTGGCCTAATATTTGAATATCGGAGTTGACAAAAGTTGTTCCTTTTGATCAAAAAGTCTTTTCACCTGCTCTCGTATGTACGAAGAACCTAGGATAAGAAATACAAGTTAAGTGTTTTTTAACAAATAAAGACGTACTTTACAAATCGAATAATTAACTTTTTTTTTCATTCTTCCGTCCTAGTCTGGAAGAGTGCCAGCAAAGACGTTTTCGATCAAAGAACCGTGGTTTTACTTTAGGGGCTTGGTCTAATAAATAACTACTTAGCAAAATAACATAAGTAAACAGGCACGCATGCATGCAATTTTTGTCTTAAATTTGGTACAATGGTTTTGGCATCACTAATGTAAAAATGTATTCCTTAAAGTACATGTACATAAATGTATATAAATGTATATAAATGTATTTGAATGTATATAAATGTAAATAAATGTATATAAATGTATATAAATGTATAACAATGCATATAAATGTTCATAAATGTATATAAATGTATATCAATGCATATAAATGTACATAAGTGTATATAAATGTATATAAATGTACATAAATGTATATAAATGTACATAAATGTATATAAATGTATACAAATGTATATAAATGTATATGTTTATATATATATGCAGTTTATATATATATATATATATATATATATATTTATAAACTGGCATTTACTCACAAAAACAAAGGTTTATTTACTGATTAGTATTTATAGAGGATAAATTCTTTAGGCAAGGCATAATATACTTATGTGAAAAAATCCTACCCCCAATGCTCATTCTGTGAATGAATGATTTAAAACGCTGTTTTATTTTTCAAGTACAGAAGTGATCCTTTGAAGGGACTCCCTTCTCTTTTTTGAAATAAAAATCATTGTTCAAAGTCAATGGAGATCATGTGATTAAAGCTATTTTACAAAACAGTTGGAGTTATGACAAAGTATGACAAAAGAGAAAATGAGAATCCAAGTTTTTCCTTTTTGTTATGAACAGTAACCTTTGCGGCAAGAGTCCCAGGTTTTATCTTCGAAACTCCAGTAAACAACAGGTACAATCCCTCTTTGGATTTAGCGGATACTGACCGTAAATATCTCTTTCAAAGATCATCAGGTTACCTTATAATAATTTTCCCTAATTTCTCCTGTCAATTCACCTTTCTTCACAGCTTTTGAAGACACAATTATTATTTTCATTTCCCAGGTTCAGTTTTCTATTTGAATTTCTCCTTGCCAGTTCAAGCATATTCCACGTGTTTCTTCCTGTATCCTTTTCTACATTTTTGCAAGCTCCGTTTAAGGCTCGTCTTGGTGGTGTTCCTTATATTATTTGAGTAGTTACTTAGTCATTTTCCTTAGATTATAAATTATATCAAAATTTGGTGTGTGTAATTTGGCTCGATAAAATTGAGAGTTTTCTTAAGCAAAGTTTTATTGCTATTTTGAACTTTACTGTAGTTGAATGCAAGTTATGCCAATATAACAAGCCAAGCTCTGCCATGATTAATATCATCATCATCAAATACGCCTTCCGTCGTTTGTCGACATTGCGCTAAAATCCATATATTTAAGAGTTAGTAAGATCAGTTTTTCATTATCTTCCTCCATCTTATTCTGTCTCTAGCTTGTTGTTCTAGTTTTGTATCTCCAATTTTTGGCAGGCCTTTCTCTGCTAATTGTGCATTAGTGATTGAGATCCAGATGGTTTCTGGTCTGCCTCTTGGCTTCTTTAAAGTTTTCAGAGCCTCTGCAAGAGCCTGTTTTGCATGTGTCCTAGCCATCTGAGTCTTCTTTCGCTTATCTTTTCGGTCCATTTCTTTACTTTCGATCTTTCATATAGCTCTTCATTCCTTATTTTATTTAGCCATTTTATATTTAGCATTTTTCTTATGAGACTTCTTTGGAAAGCATCAATCTTTTTCTCACAGTTCTTGGTCAGGGTCCACAGTTCGCTATTATATAGATATATATTTTCCACATACGTGTTGAAGTGTCTGATTCTTGTTCTGAATGATAATTTCTTACTTGTACGCAGGTATTGATATTGTCTATATTTTGCTGTAGCTAGCATTTTTCTTCTTTTCATATCTTCCCTGGTGTCGAGCATGCTTCCTAAGTATTTGCATTTTTTCCATTCTTGTCCTCCTTTGCTTTTAATTTTAAATTCTTCCGTTTTTGTCTCATTTACACACAATTTTCTCTTTTTTAATTTTATTGGCACTGTCCTTTTGATGTTATTATTAACTGAAGTATTTTCTGATATATATCCTATATCGTCTGCGTACTGTTGAGCTATCGTTTTTTCCGTTGGTTGACTGTAATTATGGTCATGTAGGCTGTTTTCTTTTTTGCTGTAGCTATGTTCTTCTAGGTAGTATGGTGTTTCACTATCTTCCTGTTCCAAAGCCTTGGCTAGATATAATGTGAAAAGTATGGGGCTTAGACAGTCCCCTTGTGGGACCCCCACATTTGTTGTGAATGCGTTTCCTGTCGTTTTTCCATACTGAACTCGTAGTTTTACGTCCTTTAGCATTATCGATATTATGTGTAGTTCATCTTCATCTAGTACTTTCTGCAGTTCTTTGAATAACATTCCTCGGTCGACTGTGTCGAACGCTTTTGACATGTCGAGCAGTAGTATATTTGTCTCATAGTTGGCAGATGTTATCGCCTTTTCAGCCATAATTTTCGTGCTGAATACGTGCTCTGTGGTACTACGGCCTTGTTGGTAAGCCGCTTGAGTGATGGGGATTTCTTTCTGAATTTTATCATGCAGATGGCCAGGATCTTTCTGAGCATCGTCAGCAATATTATGGGTCTTAAGTTTTCAGGTGGTCCTCTCTTCTTATTTGGTTTAGGTAGGGGGATTAGGATACCTTCTTTTATTTCTGTAGGATATTCGCCTGTGCTCGCGATATCGTTTAGGATTTTAGCTATTCCCATGTTTATTTCCTTTGGTCCATACTTCAGTTGTTCTGCGGTGATGTTGTCTATGCCTGCACTCTTATTGTTCTTTAGTGATTTAATGGCCTTTTCTATTTCGTCTTCGATGAAGGGTATCCGCATTGGTTTTGGTGTGATATATGGTATTTCTATCTGATCTTTAGCATTGAATACTTTCTCAAAGAACTCACTGATTGTATTAACAGTTTCTTCCTCATTTCCTGTTAGGCCTTCTTCATTTTCTACTAGTATTTCATCTTTAGGTCTATCTCTTCTCATTTGTCTGATGACCTTTTGCATCTTGGTTGAGTCATTTTGACATTTTTCTAATTCTTCAATGTTACTTATTGCCTTCTGGTCGTTTTTTTCTTTTAGCTTCTGATGTATTTTGTTTATGATTTTGTTTCTTGTTTCTTTCATTTCCTTCCTTTTCTCTTTTGATGTTGTGGCATTTATTTTTATTCTTATTTCTTTTTGTTTTTCTGATAGCTTGCGAATCTCTTCATCTTCGATAAAATTTTTCCTTTCTTTCTTTTTGAACCCTAATACTTCCTCCGATGCCTCAGTGCATGCTGTTACTATGTTGTTCCATTGGTCTTGTACTCCTTTCTTTTTCTCTTTTTGCTCTAGTTTCTGTTTTACTACAATTCTATACTTTTCTCTTGTTGTGAGGTCTTCTAATTTGTCAAAATCAATTTTGTTTCCTTGTGATAGTGCTGGCTTCAGTTTTGTCCAGTTTATGTCCAGCTTTGCCATCACCAGCCGATGGTCTGAGTAGGTGTATGTGCCACTATATGATCTTGAGTCATTTAGGAATATCCTGTGTTCTGATCTTATCAAGATATAATCAATTTGATTTCTCACTGGTTTTTCCTTATTTGCTCTTTCTGGGCTTTCCCAGGTTGTTCTATGTGCCATCTTGTGATTGAACATGGTGTTAGTGATAATAAGTTCATGTCTACTTGCCAGATCTAGTAGGTGTTCTCCATTGTTGTTTAATATGCCTTTTCCATACTTTCCTATTACTTTTGGGTATTGTTCTTGTGCGCTACCAGTTTTTGCATTGAAGTCTCCACATAAGTATACGACTGATCTTTTACTTATTGAGTTTATCACATTTTCTAGGTCTTGATAGAACTTTTCTCTCACTTCTGGATTTTTTTCACTTTGGGGTAGCGTTGGAGAGTAAGCACAGATGACAATATGCTTTCTGGTTTTTACATTCATCGTTGTTGTACATATCCTGTCTGTTTTCTCTTCAAAAATTGCTTTGCATTCTTTTCGTACTACTATCCCAACACCGTGCTTACTATTTTCTGTGCTTGCCTGATATAGATGGTATTTCTTACCACTGTCTGATGTTATTTCTTTCAAGTTTCTGTCCTTTATGTGCGTTTCCTGTACTGCCAGTGCGTCCATTTTGTATTTTTCCATGTCATTTGCCAGTTGGCTTAGTTTCACATCATTCCTCAAACCTCTACAGTTTAAAGTCCCAATCTGGGTGTGATTCCCTTTTCTCTGTGATCTTATCCTACACATTGTGCTGTTTTTTATGCTTTAATTGATCTAAAAACTCTTGTAATTTTGGATTTTATTTTGACATTCCTCCGAAGAGTTTTGGCGCGTCACCAACCAAATCCCGGGGTTTTTCATGATTAATAGACTGATAATAATTTAGCTGTTTTTATGTTTCAGGTTTGAAAATGATAATGAATTTGATTTAATTTAATGAAAATATTCACCTAACCTCTTCATATATCAAACTGAGGAATGGTTTCGAAAACTTGCGCCATGGGGTCCTTTTTGCTGGCAGAATGAAAATGAAAGTGAGGCCAGTGAACAGTGACTATCGCTGTGTGTCATTGTGTTTATGCGGGGGGCACTTGCAGTAACTCAGAAAGAGAGAGAGAGAGAGAGAGTGAAAAAAATGAGATGTGTTGAAGGGACAGCGTTGTGGTGAACGAAGAAGGGTTTAACGCGTATAAGATTTGTTTTCAACAAATAAAACACTTACATATATACAAACACATTCCAAGGATAATTAAGGTGTAGGAGAAACATAGCAGTCTTATCCAAGCAGTGAAATACATATGAAATGCACATCAGGCATACCTGAGGATGACAATTGGTAGGATTACCAAATCGTGGATGATCCCGTTATGGTTAGGTTGTTGCGATTTCGCTCTTTGACTAGTTTAGACGCGACGGCTTCAAATTTGCGTCGTAGCTACAGTGAAGCGAGCCTGGATAACTCATTGGAGCTCCCAGGGCCATCCTCTCTTCATATAAGCCACAATAGAGTTACTGTTGGTGGAAAAGTGGCATTAACATGGGATTTGAAGGAGAATTGCAATGCCCGGGATTGGATCGGCTTATACTACGAGGGTAAGTGATATTCTCACATTACTAAAGTACTTAGCCGCTGCTCTAACGCCATTCAGGTAAGCTATTTAACTGGCAGGGGATATAATAGTTTGTTTGGATAACCTGGTATATTTATAAATATTTTTTTAACGTGCGTTGACATTTTTCTAAGTAAGAATGAACCTTATTGAGAAATATAATGCATCCCTCTTTCTTATCATGAGATCTGACGGTTTCTCTGTTTATCAAAACGATTTATTGAATTATTTCATCTCATTTTTATTGGACTATTATCAGGAGGTCAAGTAAATGCGTACCTACCTTACATCTGCCATTCTAACTATTGTTTTGTTACGATCGACTATTCAGTTGAGTTCAAGCAAAGGATCACTTGCTACACTGTTTTAAGTATAAAAACCAGAAAGATAATAGACCTCAATTCATAATCGTCGATTTAGTAACCTCAAAGGGGTTTATCAGGTACAGTAACTGATAACAGTTACGTACAAATAATTAAGATTATTATGTATTAATCATTTGGTTTTTAAATACCACTTTTTAATTACATACCTAATATTTTAAATATTGGGTAGCAATAATTTGGGTTGTTACGTACTAATGGTTTTATATATTATGTACCAATGGTTTGAATATGATATAAGCATCTCACAGTGAATACCATTATGCCCAGGGGTATGCATGCGGTTCCAAAAAAGAACATTGATATGATCTTGCATAAGTCACATCATGAATAATAACGAGGCAGCTACATTCACAAAAGCCAAAAGCAACTCCTCAAGCACATAATGGTAAAGTAGGGTACAGAAAGCTTTGGCATTTACAGGAAAGATGAATGGCAAAAGAGGTAAAGGAAGCCTGTTTAAAACCTACCCACCTGGCGCAGCATATGGACAGATAAGCAAACATCTCTATAGCAGTTGGAGAGGCAAGAAATTGTGACAGGCTCAGAGCCAATGTCTACATAAGAGGTTTCCAAAGAAATTCAATATTCACAAGAAGCATCTAATGTTATTCAGTTTGGAGATAAAAACAGCAGTGTTGATAAATAAAAAAACTGATTCAGATATGATTGTGATGAAAAGAGGGGTTTGACAAACCCATAAAGCATTTCTAATAAGGGACTTGAAGATTATTTTCTATTTGATTTCAGCCAGTTAGCTTTATATTTCCATGATGAGCTATTATGCCTTGGATCTGGTGATGTTGCATGTGGCAACCCTTGTTTCATGATTTGTTTACAATAATGAGAATATTGCACTTGAGCATTGCACAATATGAAATCATTAGGCCGAAGGGATGATGTCAGTTCACAGCAATAAAGAGGGCTTGTAGTATAATGACATGACAGACTTTAAATGCTCTTTACTTTGATCTCAACATTAACTGCTTTCTTTGATGTGAAAATGACCACTTTAAAGGAGAAACAGTTGTCTTTGAGAGAAAAAGAGTTATAATTAAATCTTAAGAATTCCGATACTTGATCTAGCTCATAAATATACCTGGAGTTGTAACTATAATTCTTGCATAATTTTTTTTTTGGGGGGGGGGGGGTAATAATTCCCTGTAAAACTTTGAATATGACACAGAACACTTCCAGCCAAACTTCATTTTTACAAAGACCTGTACTTCTTCCAGTGTTGTAATTATGGCAGTCTGGATAGAATTCCTTACACCATTCCCAGGCTCATAGCAACAAATAATCACCAGAGGAAGAGGGTCCCAAAAAGACAAACACAAAAAGAGCTCAGCAAAGTTAGTGTCTATCTCTATCTTAGAAAAACACTAGGGTTCAGAGAGGACCTTTACCATGTCAGTAGTATTTTAGATACTTCATTTATCCACAAGAATTTGTAATTATTTATTTTTTATTAACATAAATACACAAATACACAGAGCAAGAAAAAAAATCTGGTTTACAGTGATTTCTTTAAATGTTGTTTACCATATAATGTATGCAACACAGAAACCCAAATACCCTTTTTTACATTCCTTTAATTATTATTATTATTTACAAAATTTATACAGGATAACCAATTCAAAACTTTTAGAAATATATCCATATTTACAAAAATGTTGTCAAATGGGTTCTCCAATAACAATAGCTTTTGTAATAGCCCATTACCCAATTCTGGCAATTCTGGTTATAACATAATTTTGTATGTTTGTTTTAGGTCTAGGTACAATTAGATGTATTTCATGCTTGATGACTCATCTACTTAAATCCAATGTTTATAAAATACTGCTGTACTAATAAGAGCCATTATTGAGCTAATAATGAAGAATTGTGACATAGTGGAAATTCAAATCCAGAGCCCATAGGTCCAGGTTTGAAGGGTCAAAGAGGGGAAAAACCCCATTAGAATCAAAGCTGTTTTCAGCATGGGAAGAGAAATAAAATTTTTTCTATAAAAATTCTTCACTGCTGCAATCAAGTCCATTATAAGGATTTAGTCTGATCCCAGGAAATAAGAAAGACAATGCTAAAGAAAAAAGAATTGGTTTCTGTAACCATATAATTAGTATCTTGATTTGGACTCTTAAAATAAATGTAGGCCAATAATCTTACAACTTAACAGTTAAATAAATATATATTGTAAAATGTAACATTTGGATTGCATGTATAAACTACACCCAAGCTTTTCAGACAATTTTTTATTTAATGTTGATTTACTAGTGTTGAGTTTAGATGGTTCATGTCCAGATACTTGCAACCAAGGAAAATTGCCTCCCATATAATTGTCAAGGATTTTAAAAAATAAGGATCTTGTGAATTAAGTCTTTGTAAAAAGGTTGGACAGATAAATAGTTATTTTATTTTTTGTCATTATTTTAGATAAGCTATTGCACATTCATTTTTCAAATGCCTTTTGAAACTAAAATGAAAATAATTTAATACTGAAAACACTTTATAAATTCTGTAACATTGTTTCACAAATTCCTATTGACATATTCATGACAATAAGGTAATTTCCACACCGAAAGGAGCAACTTTTAAAAAACATGAAAGATATTCATCATTTATTGTTTTCAGGTCAAAATAATGTAGATAGCTTTTTGTATTGTTTTGCTTGTTGCTTTGATTTTCTATCAGATTCATTAAAATCCTTTCCAGTTGCACTTTTTCTTGGTTTGGAAATTTAAAATCTGTTATGGACTACTTAACAATAATTTGCCAATTTTAGTAAATATTTTCAAATATATTTTATGAAGTTTAATCCATGTAGTTTGTCTAATACTCAAGATTATTTGATTTTGCTACAATTGCCCTTTTACATAATAAGACAATATCTAAAGAGGGTTTAAAAAGTCTTATTCAATCAACTTTCAAAGAGCAATCCATTGCAATTTATGACATGACAAGGGATATGGCTAGCTACAACCAAGAATTTTTTCTACTTGAGTCTGATGTTAGTTATTATCATATTAGAAGATATCCATTTTATTTAGTTTATTTCCAGCTTATTTTATATATATATATATATATATATATATATATATATATTCTAATTTATGTTGTTTTATTTTTATGTAAATAGAATACTGTAAAGCACAATTTTTAATGTTTGACTTAGTTTGCATTCTACATGCAAAGGCTTGGTAGATTGGGCTTTCAAAAAGAAAACCAAGGTTAAACTTGCAACAGGATTTGGTTAGAGATTTGTATATGAAATAGCATGGTGGTTTACATAGTTGTAAGTTGCTATCCTTTTAATAAAAAACTTACAACTTTTCGTCTTGGGTTTTCTTACAATCTGAGTTGTTTCAAGTTAATAGTGAATGTTAACTTGCCTTTTGACATACATTTCATTCCTCCATTGTCTTTCTCACTAAATTACCTTAAGCCAGGTTTGTAGCTTTGGCTAAATTGTTATTCATCTCAATAAAATGGGATATTTGTATTCTTTTTTTTCTTCACACTGAGGAAATGATAATTTTGAGGTAGCTTGAACTAGTTACGTACATTTTCACTAACAATTTTTTGACTTGTCATGGCAATACAAAGACTGAAATGCTAATAATTTTAATTTTCACCAAGCTTAGCTCTTAATGGCAAAGGAGTTTGTAACTCTAAGAGAAGTGAAGGGCATATAAAATATTCTAAATATTAACAAACATAAATGTCAGACCAAGGCTTTTGAATAACCAAATCACAACAGTAAGAATACTAAGTGAACTTTTTTTAGTTTTAACATAATTTCCCCCAGTAACTAGGCTCAGATGATGCCTTTCCAAGGGACTTTGTTGGAACAGTGAGGAGTTTCTTGGCTGGATACCCTTCCTCACACCAACAAATGGGGTTTTCTTTTGTAAAGTTCCAACTTCTTTTTTCTGCTTAGATAATTGATCCTGGAACCTCATGGTTAAAGTGCACCTGCAATAACCATTAAGCCAAAGCTCCTCAGAATACTATCAGTCAATCAAGAAGAAAGACAATCCATGCTACAACTTGCTTAACAACTTTAATTAATCACCCTATTGAACATTTTTGATCCATATTCACCCATCTCTTGCTGCCCTTCATGATGACCCCATCATGTGCTTTAGATTGTTTTATCTTCTGGTCACTTGCTACTTATTTTTCTTGTATTAGTCCTCCTCTTCTAACTCTTGCTCAATTATTGAAACAGCATCAGGCTCCTGTGCTATAACTCTGGATATTTCCAAGGAACTTGAGAAGGTTGGCACAATGCCTTGTTTCATAAACTTTTTCATTATGGTACCTGTGGAAAGGTCTGATATCATTCAGTCCTTTTCTCAGATCTTAAAGTTTATATGAAACTGGTGGAAATTGTATCTGATGGGCTATTGTTGGTGTTGTTGTGTAAGCTGCTGGATGCAGATTGGAAGACCACCCAGGTGAGCTTGATCCGGCCTCATGAAATGGGAAACCAACCTCCCTTCCCCTCACCACCGAACAAGTGAGTATCTAAAGTGCACAGCAATGCACCCAGTGNAAGGGACTTTGTTGGAACAGTGAGGAGTTTCTTGGCTGGATACCCTTCCTCACACCAACAAATGGGGTTTTCTTTTGTAAAGTTCCAACTTCTTTTTTCTGCTTGGATAATTGATCCTGGAACCTCATGGTTAAAGTGCACCTGCAATAACCATTAAGCCAAAGCTCCTCAGAATACTATCAGTCAATCAAGAAGAAAGACAATCCATGCTACAACTTGCTTAACAACTTTAATTAATCACCCTATTGAACATTTTTGATCCATATTCACCCATCTCTTGCTGCCCTTCATGATGACCCCATCATGTGCTTTAGATTGTTTTATCTTCTGGTCACTTGCTACTTATTTTTCTTGTATTAGTCCTCCTCTTCTAACTCTTGCTCAATTATTGAAACAGCATCAGGCTCCTGTGCTATAACTCTGGATATTTCCAAGGAACTTGAGAAGGTTGGCACAATGCCTTGTTTCATAAACTTTTTCATTATGGTACCTGTGGAAAGGTCTGATATCATTCAGTCCTTTTCTCAGATCTTAAAGTTTATATGAAACTGGTGGAAATTGTATCTGATGGGCTATTGTTGGTGTTGTTGTGTAAGCTGCTGGATGCAGATTGGAAGACCACCCAGGTGAGCTTGATCCGGCCTCATGAAATGGGAAACCAACCTCCCTTCCCCTCACCACCGAACAAGTGAGTATCTAAAGTGCACAGCAATGCACCCAGTGTGTATCTGTGACCAAGTGGGTAGGTTGCACCTGGAATATCTTTGCCAACTACAGGGGTGTCGAAGATGCACATTTCCTGGTTGGTTTTTAATTGGCAAAATAGAGCCAACAGCTGTTATCCTACCACATGAAGTTTCCCAGGGTTACTCCTGGGTGCCACCATCACATAACAGCAAAGAAGACACTGAAAAGCATCAGCACCAGCAACCCCAAGCAAGGCACATCGGTTTGGACAAAAACCAGAAACAACAAACCTTCACTTACCACTGAGGGCAGCACAACTTCCAAAAAGATTCTCCAAATCAATGACAAACCAGATTTGAAATCACATGGACGACAGGATTGATTTCAGCATCTAATGGGTATTCTATTGATGCTATTGCTCTACAAGGTTCTATTCTTGGCCAAACTTTCTGGTAACTCACTTCAGTTCATTAATGTCTGTGCTTATGATTCTACCTTGTACTCTGGCATTGTCCACAGGCAACTGAGTAGGAACAAGTTAAATGTGTGAAAGATTTGGTGCTTGTTTTCAAAGAAGGAAATGGCTGATTTCATTAAATGCAGTAAAAATGGAACTGATACTCTTTAGCAAGCTGATTCCTTATTTGCCTTCAATATTCACAGATGGTCATTCTAATGAAAAACCTGGTGAGGCTGGTTTGTTAGGAATGTTAGGTAATTGGGTTGCTTTTTTTCTCATGATATTTCTTGGTGTACTTATTTTCAGTTTAATTGTAACTGTTTTAAAAAAGTTGGGTCATTGTATCGTGCTAGAGGGTATGTTAGAGGTTATTTTGTATCTCATAAAAATCTGCTTTCTGTTCTTGCATTAAGTCCTGTTGTCACTTCTGGGCAGGTGCTTTTTATGACATGTTTGTAACTATACAGGTCCAGATCTTGCTTCCTTTCTTCAGCCTTTTTCTCATTGATGAATTGTGGCTCCTCTTACTTTCTTTTATAGCATTTATCATGAAAATGTTCTAATGAGATTTCCTTGTTGATACCAGCTCAGTTTGTAGCATTTTATGTGACTTGTTTCATCAAACACCTTTTTTCCAAACACCTTTATTCATATGCACTTGCTGCTCATTGTAATAAATCTTTCTATGAATGTAGTTTCTTTCCTTGAGCAGCAAGGTTGTAGAATTTTTTGACTTCTGACTGCTTTCCTTGATCATATGGCTTGAATTTGTTTAAGGTCAACTCTTATCTCTTGGCCTAATCTTTCTTTTTTTTTCTCACTTTTTTACATTTCCATTCACTTGGTGGCTGTATGCCATGTCTGGTTCTTACCTTACCTTAGACCTTAGGTCCACCCACCCTGAGCAGGATATAGGGCAGCGAGACTTCTCCATCATCTACAGTCGTCAGCCACAGCTTGAGCGGCTCTGAGTGACAGCCCTCGTGGATTCAAGTCGTTCCTGAAAGTAGCTTGCCATGTCCTGACAGGTCTGCCATGCCTTCTGTTTCCTCCCTTTGGTCTCCATTCAATTGCTTGTTTTAGAAATCTGTTGGGTGGTAGTCTTAAGACATGTCCTGCTAGCTTCCATCGTCTCTTTTCTACAATCTTGTGCAACGGTTCTTGTTCTGTTCTTCTATATATCTCCTCATTGGTGATCATACCCCTCCATGTGACACCTAGGATTCTCCTCAGATTCCATGTGTGGAACGAATCTAGCTTTCTCTCCAGCTTCATAGTTGTTTTCCATGTTTCACTAGCGTATAATGCTGTAGAGACAACTATGGCCATGTATAGTTTGATCTTTGTTTTCGTGTTGATTTGCCGTGGTTTCCAAATATGGCTCATTGTTCTGAAGGTTGCACTGGCTTTACCTAGTCTGGCATTTAAGTCTGTTTCTACTTCACCTGACTCGGTCAAATAACTCCCAAGATACGGAAACTTTTCTATTTCTTCTAGTGGATTTCCATTGACAGTGACTTGCTGTATTTGGTGATTTTTCACCTTCATGATCTTACTTTTTCCTTCATTTATCCGTAATACCTACTTTGGCACTTTGAAGTTTAAGTTGATCTGTTATCTGTTGACACTTCGTGACATCTTGGGCTACTAAAGCTATATCATCTGCAAAATCGAGGTCTGTCAGCTTTCTATCATCCTTCCACGGTATTCCAAAACTTTCATCATTCATTGTTCTTCCCATTACAAAATCTAAGCATATTGTAAATAGAAAAGGGGACAGTATGCAACCTTGTCTAACTCCCGAGAACAATTCGAACTCCTCTGTCATTCCGGAGTTTGTTCTAACGCCACACATTGGATGATTGTAAAATGACTTCATGAGAGTAATGATCTTTTCTGGTATGCCATACACTTTCAAAATTTTCCACAACGTTTCTCTGTGAATACTGTCAAAAGCTTTACGAAAGTCTATAAAGTTCAGCACAACTGGTGACTGATATTCTAAACTTTGCTCTATGATATTCCTTAAGACAAAAATCTGTTCACAACATGATCTCCCCTCCCTAAAACCTGCCTGTTCCTCTCTTAGTTTACAATCTGCTGCTATCAGTAATCTTTTCAAAAGAACTCTGCTGAAAACTTTCCCGGTAGTACAAAGTAAGGTAATGCCTCTCCAGTTATTGCAATCTGATAGGTCTCCTTTCTTGGGTAGCTTAACTATTACTCCTTTCCTCCACTCTTCCGGTACTCTATTTTCTTGCCAAATCTTGTTAAACAAAGTTGTTAATTCATCTACCACTGCAGTTCCACCTGCTTTCAAGAATTCACTGTTGATGCCATCAATGCCTGGAGCTTTGTTGTTTTTCATTTTATCTATAGCTTTCTTCACTTCGTCACTGTTTATGGGTCCCATATCTACATTCAACTCTTGGGCTGTGGCAATATTACTCCAATCGTACACTGTCTCTGGAGAGGGTTGATTGAGGATCTCTTTGAAATGCTCTACCCACCTTTCGTTTTGTTCCTCTTCAGTTGCTAGGATACGGCCATCCTTATTTTTAACTGGTACATTGACGTAACTACTTTTTCCGGAAAGCTGTTTTGCTATTTTGAACAATTCTCTTGTATTATTTTGGTCTGCAGCATCCTGTGCTTCTTTTGTTTTCTTTTCGAACCAGTCTTGCTTGTCTCTTCTGCAACTCCTTTTTACCGCTCTGTCGTTAAGCTGTATTGCTCTTGTGCATATTGCACTTGGTCTCGGGTTTTTGCTGCATCTCTGGTACTCTTCAAAGCTTTACACTGATCAATTAACTAACACAAATCTTCTGAAATCCATTGCTCTTTTTTGCTTCCTCTTCTCTGTCCAGCTACACTACTGGCAGATTCATTGATGGCATCTCTGAAAGATATCCACTTTTCTGTGATGTCTGTGTCTCTTTGGAGGACAGCAAAGCGATTAGACAAATGTTGGTGAAACCTCTCTGAAACCTCAGGGTTAAGTACTGTAGTACTGTAGTTTCTCCACATTGTATGCTTTTCTGCTTGATCGTTTTTCGATTTTTTTCAAGTTCACTCTGATCCTGCCTCCAAGTAGGTGGTGGTCACTGAACACATCTGCACCTCTGAAGGCTCTGACATCCAACAATGATGATCCCCATCTCTTGCTTATGCAGATATAATCTATTTCATTAAGTGTGTTCTCATCTGGTGATCTCCAGGTCCATTTGTGAATGCATATGTGTTTGAAGAAGCTATTGCCAATGGGAAGGTCATTTTAGTTGCAGAAACTATTCATTTTCTCTCCATTACTGCTTGTGTTATTTGCGGAGCCATGTGGGCCTACAACATCTGCAAAACCTGTTCAATGAGGTCCTATCTTTGCATTCCAGTCCCCTATTACGATCTTTAGGTCATGGCTTGGTATGTTGTCCAATGTATCTTGTAACTGACTGTAAAAGCTTTCCTTTGTTTGTTCATCTGCATTTTCAGTTGGTGCATAGATTTTTACTATTGATGCCTTGAGTAGTTGACCCTGTAATCATGCAGTGATGATTCTATCTGATACAGGCTCCCAGCTAATTAAAGAATCTGTGGCTTCCTTGCATAACAGTAATGCTACTCTGCTCATGTGTTCTGCTTCACTTCCTGAATACAATATGGTGACACCTTCACTTGATAATCTACCCTGCTCATTCCATCTAGATTCACTAACTCCCAATACTTGTAACTGATACTTCCTCATTTCATTTATCACTTGGGCTAGTTTTCCTGTTTTGTACATAGTTTGTACATTCCATGTACCAAACTTGGTGTGATGTTTGGCAGAAAAGACCTGGGTGATTGGAGCATGAACTTCCTCTCGGCTTTCATCCAAGCTCATCATAGGTACATCATCAAGAGGGATAACAGAAGTCGTCATCTGTAATCCACCTATTGCTGTCCCAGGTCTTGCTCTATGCCATTGCTGTTTACCAGAATGGCTTCTCACTGTTTCAGTAGTATCCAATCTTTTTTACAGGGTAGGGTTACTAGCCCTATGCCCAACCCTCCTCCTTTTTCAACCTGGCTTGGGACAGGCTTTGGCGGAGTTATGTCTGGTTCTAATCCATGTAAATTTAAAAATGTGTGAAGCAAATGCAAAAGTCAGAAAAACAAGCACACAGTGTCTTGACATGGGGCAAGGAGTGACGTATGAAGATGACATTAAATTCTGGAAAGTCTAGTGATAATTTTTCCTCTGCTTACATACCATTCTAGAAGACATTGGAGGGGTATACTCAAATACAAAGATTTCTAGAAATTTGGTGTAAAAAGTTTATAATGGCCAGGATAATGTATGGGTTTCATCATGACTGAAAATATTGCTTGGTTTATTTGTTAATGGTACCATAATTCTAAAGGACATTTGGTAAAAACCCTAGAGAGCTAGAGTAGCTTTTGCTACACTTTAAAATATACTATTACAAAAACAGTAATTTTAAACATTTAAGGTAATCTACAAACAGTAATCCATACCAAAAGAGGGATTGAGGTATAAAATATCTGAAATCCAAATCTTTGTAATATATTTACTCAAGCAAAAGATGGGTTCTAAATTTGAGGTAGGAAAAAGCTCTGTAGAGTATTTTGGTTAAAGGGTGAAAACAAGAGCTCAGATAGTACCTCTTACAGAAGATGGTAATGTTCAGAACAAGAACTCACAGGGTTGAACTAAGTGTTTGGATGTAAGTCAAGTTATGAGTTAGAAGTGGCAGTAAGTAGTCCAGAGGTTATTCAGAACATGGTAGTGTTTACTACAGAGTTGGTACAAATAATGTATGAAATGAGAGATAGTTGCAGTTAGAATTAATGTTTTTTTATTGCATTGGTATCTTGCAGTGAAACTAAACATATCCATAAACTACATGTATTGTCAGAGTATCTGGTTTCAAGGAGCAATGTTGCTTGGAAGAGTCCTGAAAGGGAGGGAAGTTTAGTTTACTGTTGTGTTGGTGTTAGAAGCCTACTGAAATTTACCCTTTCCTTTGTTATGAGTTATACCCCTAGCTTTGGTAAAACTGACTTTTATGTGAAAAGGGTTTATTTTTATTTGATTTTTTCTTCGTTGTTTTTTCTTCTTTGGTCAGTTCCATGATAAAAACATGCAAAATTTTAGTAGTTAGTGAGACTCAGACTTTGAACCATTTCCACAGTTAACTTGCTGACTAACTACTCAGTCACTACTTCTTTCATTTAGTGATTAACCGTCTTCAAATTTCTCATCACAGGCTTTTGATTTATGTTTTGAATTGGTTTTTACTTTATTTATAAAACTGTATTCTGGTGGAATACACTTGATCTATGGTTGAATAAAATATCATTATTCTGTTTTTATCCCACACTTGATCATATTTTTTTTCACAAGGGGAAAACTATTTAATGTATTTTGTACTCTGCATAAACATTATCCAGCTGTGGCTAAGAGGAAAAATATGTTTATGCATTTTTTTCTGGATGTACTTAGATGCTTCTGTAAATATTCTTTTAAGGGATAGTCAAGAATGCATTTAATAGTCATTTGAATCCTTTCAGGCACAATAACAAATGACCTGGCTACAAGATAAGAACAGTTTATTGGTTGCTTTGAGAAATTTTAAGTTTGTAGCATGATGTTGACCATAGAGAAAAGTTATTGAAAAGTTGGAATTGATTCCATGGGCAAAATTGCTTTATTGCTGATAATCAAATGTTAAATTTTACATGCACACACACATACGTGACAGAGAGCATAATTTACAGTATTTAGGCCTAATCACTGTGCTAATATAAAGGATATTAACAAGAAATTGGAGCCAACATGACTAGTTCTAAAGGATTTAATGACTAAGTGCTACTTTTATTACTGCTGCTGCCACTTCTACTAGTACTAGTACCACCACCACCACTACTACTACTACTATTACTATTACTACTACTACTACTACTACTACTACTACTACTACTATTACTACTACTACTACTATTACTACTACTGCCACTATTACTATTACAATTACTACTATTATTGGTACTAACTATTGCTACTGTTGCTACTACTATTACTACTACTACTATTATGATGATGATGATGATGATGATGATGATGATGATGATCACCACCACCAATTCTACTAAAGCTGCTACGAAACAAAGTTGCTGCAAATGTTAGCACAGAACAGTCTCACTATCCACAACCCAGTATGTCACAGCTACACCTCTTGCAGTATACATTGCTGCACAGACATGCAACATATATTGCTGCACAATAGAGAAAAACTGATAAATGTGGATAAGAAGAAATAAAAATTTCAATGATGAGTAGAAGTGAAGAAAACAAATACCAGATATAATGACATTTTCAGAAATTTATTTTCTAAAGTTGTAAATGGATGGGCCAAGAATAAAATATTTTACTAGCAAAAGAAAGGAAAAGCAGCCTCTAGCTAGGTAATAAAGACATTCCAATACCTTGCCCGGACAATCCATGGTACACACATACATAGTTATCAATAATGCCTAGGTGACAATAGTGACCATTATGCTTTCCAAGGCAGGAGGCAACCAAAAGAGAGGTTAGATGCAGATAAACATGGAACTATTACCATTTCAGTAAGATGTCAACAATGGTGTTATCGCTTTGAGCAACTTGCCTTGCAACCATGCCCTATCAGTTATTTATTCCTAAAGAGCAATGTCTGAAGTTCTGGGTAGTATGTGGATATACTGCTAGTTAGAAGACACAGTTATTTAGGTGGAAGGTGTCATTGTGCCAGAAGCACTTCCAGTGCACTATTTGCCTGGGGCAATGGAGGAATAGAAGATTTTTGAAGATAAATTGCATTTGCAATATTGCATAAGTACAAAAGCAAATAATTCATTTAATTCTTATCCTTAATTTGTTTTATTCTTAATTCTTATTCATCACACAAGCTTTTTTCATCAATGTAATTTAGTTTTTTAAAAGATGTAAGAAGACTGCTACCACCATTCTTATACTTTGTATATTTTATAACAGTGTCATTACTAATCTTTGTTATAGATGAACAATTAGTGACAAATTTCCTAGACTCAAAGACAAGGGGAGTTGGTCGAAATAAACAAGGATCAGTGCAATGGCATGTGAGCAAGGATATTGCATTCAGAGAAGGTGAGTTAGCAGACTTTTTTCTTTGAATTTCTTATTTTCTTCTTCAGAGTTTTTTCATCTAAATACTTATTTTATTCTTCCCTGTGGTTGTTAGTCTGATGATGTTAGAGTCAGAGAGTCTAGAATTTTTTGCTATCACCTGCTATCTACTACATTTTTTATCTTCTCACCAGTAGTATTTGTATACTCTTTTAGTACATTCCATTTTTAAAGGGTTGATATGTTTCATTTGTTTCTTTGTATTCTGTATCTAGTCTTAGTTGATTCCTTATGTATTACAGTTCTTGCTCCTTCAAAGTAGTAGGCAATACAACTGGAGTAGAGGACAGTGTTATGGTTAAGATGTTTGTAGTATATTTGAAATTGCTGTCCAGGTTAAGACTGTGTTTTTACTCAGGTGGCAAAAGAGGTGTTTGCCCATGGTTTATCCTTGATAATCATCAGGTTGATTATGGACAGCCAAGGTGCATTTAAAGGGTGTTTGATGGTTGTGGTAGTGCTCAGGGTTTTCAAAAGAAGATAGGCTATAGGATAATCATTGCAGTAACGTTTGTCTCATTGTTATTAATCATTTAGAAAATAAACTTTGCTTTTCATCAACACAGCATCATGCATTGGGTAGAGACAGAACTTGAATTGTGTTGTTTGTGGTACAGCCATTGGTATGTTCACTGTAAATATTGGCATTGGATTCTTTCATGGATGTAAGACAGCAAGTCATGCAGCTTCCATTGTGGTTGGAATGAGTGTTGGGTAAATGGTGAGGTGCACATGTATGGGTATGCAGCAGGGTAGGGTTGTTGCTGGAGTCAGCTGGTTTATGATGTGGTATAAGTAGTAAAAAAGACCAGGATGGGCTGTAAATTCAAGATAGAGAAAGGTTGGGGGTGGTGTTAGAAATAGTTCCAGTAAAATTGATAGGGCCGTAAAAGTTACCTACAGATAAATGGAATGAGTCCAACTTAAAGAAAGAATTCTGGCAAAGAAAGCTTTTATATAGATGATTTAACAAAAGAACTTGCAGGTGAGATTTAAATAACAAGAAGAAACCAACTTTAAACACAACGAAAATTGTACAAAATGTTGACTACATTTGATAAAAAATATATTGAAGGAGAGCATTTGAAATGGTAGAGAAATGAAAAATGGTTTTAACCATTGTGGGATGAAAGCAGTGGTCATGGTTACTATTTCCACTTGCTCTACTACCTAAGCTATCTGTTCTACATTTTTAACTAGATCTTTTTTGCAATCATATCTTGGAACCACAATTTTCCTTGCCCTCTATTTGTGATAGAATTGGACGTTTAACAGTAGGGATCTGGGAAAAGATCAGCGTAAATTAGTCTACAAATTTAAAGCAAAGTGGTTGCAAAAATGGTGTGGTTAAGAACTTTACACCCATAGCTCAGTTGTTAGAGCATGTGATCATGATGGCCATTACTGGTGGTTTGAATCCACCTGAGTGCACCTTTTCTTCACTTTTTTACAATGTTGAATCCTTTCCATGTATGCTGTCATCAGTTAATCAGATCCTGGAAGGGAAGTTGTGTGGAGGGCTCAACCTTATATGTGTGATTGGGATGAAATGTTTAACAATAGGGGCCCAGGGAAAGAACAGCGCATTCAAAGGAAAGATCTTTATGCTTGCAAAAATCGTTGGGTAAAAAACGGGCGCCGTTAGCTGATTTGGTAGATCATGTGACCATGATAGCCAAAGAGACTGGTTCGTATCAAGTTCGGTGCACACATATTTTTCACTTCCCGTTAACAACACTTTGTAAAAGACAGATTGTATGTGGGCCGATTAATCAACACAAGTATGCTGTAATATGTGAAATGCATTGCAGTCATTGATTTAATAGGCCTTTATCTGCATCACTTTTATTTTCTTTGGGGTCTGTATTGATTTGTTGGATTTCCATGTTACTTGTGTTAGCTATAATTTCTTCATTTGGTACTATGTTCTTAAGAGTGAGAAATGAATCACTGACATTGAATGAATGGAGAGTGTAAGAGGTTTTTTTTAACCCTCCTCTATGGTTTCTTTAATACCTGTTGATATCCTATCTTTCAAAATAACATTTTCCTCATTACTGGTTTTATGAGTTAGAAAAATCTGTCAGTCATTTTACAGGTACCGATTTTTGGGTGATAATTCTTAGTTTTACGCCAATTTCTTATGTCTTTTCTATCGTTTACTTTACTCCGCAGCTATTTATTCTCATGAGCTATTTAGCATACCACACACGAGATGTTTTCGTTGTAAATTTTTTGACGTACTCATTTAAAGTCGTCTTGTGGTTGATAATAATAGTTAATCATGTTAGAAGGTTCTTGTATGAAATAAGCAAGGGTTTGGAAATGAGGTTGCGCGCCTTTCCTACTTGAGGTATCAATATCGCTTATATGTTGGATTAACACGCGAGGAAATCACACCCGTGAACTAGTATTGTGGTGAACTCTGTTCACAATAGGCCCCGTGTTTCAGTTGCTTGGCGTGAAAATGACCTCTGGGGTCATTGTCAATGTGGCAGTTCACGAGCATTAATCTGGGCTACCAAGTATATGAACATATTTTGAATTTCATTTGGTTGTTGTTATACAACCTGAAAGACAAAATAATCTTCAAACCTAGCTATGTCTATATTACCAAGCATATTGTTGTGACGTTTTATTGGACCTCTTGCTAACATTGAACGACATGTGAAAGCTCCTCAGTTTGAGCAGCATAAATATGCTTTTGTATAACATGATATTGCTTGGCTCAAAGAAATGAGACTGTCATTACAGAAGCAGTAACTGTTTTGGTGTTGTCATACTTTCGTCAATGTTTAGGAATCTAAAATATATTTGTGTTTCTATGTGCAATCAGGAAGTTATCAGTACCACCGAAGCTACTAGGATTCTGCTACAACGATTTCGTTTAAGTATGTATACGATCAAGGAAAATCTATCAACGTGTTTCCTAGTACTCATGCAAGGAAACAGATCTCTAGACAGAAGACACTTGCCAAGCAAAATCTCAAGCGCAACGAATTTTTTTATTGATTGCAAAACGACGCTTATAACAACTAGTTCACCCAACAACAATCGGGATTCTTCACATGGTCATAAGAGGCGCCAGGCACTTTGAAATGTTCAGTTATTGATGGCAGCTAGACCAACTATTATATATTTTTTATCCATTTAGAAACTACATGGAGAACCATAGCAAGAGATGATTAGGGGTGGCGTTCCATTGTCTTTGTGTCATTGCCATAATTTTTTTGCGCAATAATCCAAGGTTTACCAATTCCAAGATTTACCAAATCCAGCAAGGAAAATTCATCTGACCGGTCCAGAATTGAAAGCAGCACCTTGCTTAATGGAATACCATTAGAGATTGTTTTTCGGCAACCGGCAAAATACTAGAAACAGA
>RDPX01000364.1:417899-432192 GCA_003991215.1 Morbakka virulenta
GTGGGTGAAATGTTAACATAAACTCGACAGCTGTCCTTGCAGGTTGCCGCAACATCTATTCTGCGTGTAATAGATTTCGCAATAAGCCCACGGCTTCAAAATCTTTGGATGTGCTGGGACTGACTTTATATACAATTGCACGCATGCAGTCCCAGATGAATTCTACATCTCAAACGAAAACAAATCCATTGAGTAGACGTACAGTTTCTTAATCCAACGGTTTTTGCAAGCATAAAGATCTCTCTCTTGAATGCGCTGTTCTCTGTGTTGTAGATGGATCAAAAGTCATATATGTGGCGAGTACCGGTAAACAATTGCCCCATGAAACAATATTTAAGTAGACATATCAAATTCGGATAGTAAACATTGTGTTCTTAATCAATAGTTCAAAATCAATACTTGCATTTCCAGACAGGAAATGCACCCCACGTGTGTCTCGCCGGATGAAATGATTGAGTACCGTCGAATAGTAACAGACTAAATCAGTTATTGCAGTGCAACAGGATACAAGCTGCAAGCTTAAGTCAAATGCAAGGTGGGCGTGAATAGTACCCATCTCACTGTTCAAACAAATCTCAAGACACAGATCTTTGTTTTCCCAGAAATTTTACTCCCAGCAATAATTTTACTCCCACTAATTAAGGCTGATACCATCATTTTGTCGAAGGCAAGGTCTCATGTGTGTAATGGGAAGTTTATTATTCAGATAGAAGTCAGTTTCAATTGGGAATTCACTTAAAATTTTCTTGTCTCGGCTGGGACAGCCAAGGCTGGACGATGGGCACTTCTCCTCAACCCATGACGCATTTTTTACGCATATTTTACTAGTTTTATTTTTTACGTATATTTTTATGCGTGATCTCTTATTTGGCAGTTGAGTAGGGAATGTGGTTTTAAGGTAGTGAAGTAATTTTGACTTGGGAATACAGACATCGGCTGGGGCCAAATATAGACAATGGAATCTTTCAGTTTTGTCAATAGTGTGCTGCAACTAGGGCTATCAACAGTTTTCTTTATTGCTATTTGAATAATCAGAGACATTTTTCTTGATTAATTGATGAAGGAATACTAATTTAAAATATTTTTTGGAAAAAACCTACACCACTGTTTAAATCACATTGGGTCTTAGCCTTCCTGAATCTATCTATGTAAATCAAGCCCGGCCACGTTTATTCAGTTTTAAGCCAACGATGGTCCTCCACCAATCGTCAGATATTTGATAACTAATCAAATTGGAATACAACGACTAGTTTGAATTTTCAATTCCCTTTCCAGTCCATGAAATGTGCTCCCTAATGTTTTTTGACCAACAGAGACGCGCTAAGAGAAAATATTCCCAGCCCCTGCTTAAAATCCAACTTTTTCAGAGCACAATACCGATAGTTTTCCTATTGTTTCGCAATTCTTGAAGGACAGCTTTGGCGTTTTGACTTCATGAATCTTCTTTAGCTGGGTTAATTGTTCGACCTTGAGCACGTGACTTTTGTCTCCATCTCAGTTGCCATATATGATTGCGTGTTAAATGGAGATATTCACACATTTCTGATTGCAAAATAATGAAAGGGAAAACTACCCATCCAATAATTGATTAATAAATGTTTTTTAGACAGCCCTAGCTGCAACAAACCATTAAACCATGCCTAAGCGTAACCTGCCTTGTGAAGGTATACATTGAGACATGAATGGAGGGGGAGAGCGTATGGAATTGCCAACAAACAACTGACAAAATTATTTGTACTGTTTGTGTCAAAAAATGTCGATTATTCTGCTGGCAATATTTCTTTTCGCGTTAGTCAACATACTAATTCAGCATGACATAAAAAGAGGTGCTGCTAAAGATGAAGAAGGAAGTCGAACTGGATTTTTCTATCCCTGATGCTCCAAAAACATTCTGTAAGGACTTAACCCAAGGTAGAAAATCAGAGTTTTAACGAAGAAGAACCAGACCGCGCGCAAATGAAAAACTGAAAGAAGGTCTTAGAGGTTTCATTTCCGCGAATTTTAAATATATGACGAATATAATTCCAAAGCTGCAAGGTTGCCTACCACCGGTTTTGAGACTGAAACTTTTAGATTGGCAATAGAGGAAACACTCGAAAGGCTTTACAGACAAAAAAACTCGACGTTGTTTCTAAATGGAATCCGACCTGAAGAAAACCCAACAGTGTGGACGAGTTATAAAAGGTCAAACAGTTGAAATTCATTCAGTTGATCAAGTGTATGGACCTTTCTACAGGGATGCCCCGATTGTATCTGCAGAACTTAAGGGGGCCTTTTCTGAAACGTGGAAAATCTTGGCATCACAGAGAAACAGTTATGCAGTGGAACACTTTAGCCATCACCGTGTTATTTATTGGAACAATTTTATTGCCGAATTGAGTTAAACATTGAATTGAATTTTCGCACAAAATGTTTTTATCATGAGTTTTTTCGCATATTTCTTATGCATATTCTCTAGTTTTTATCCATATTTTACCCTTACCCCGTAACTACTACCTCCGATTGTAAGCCCAATGACCCATAATAGACTCCATCATCACAGCCACAACGCACAAACTCGTCCATACGCTACTTGCAACTAAAGTTATGTATGCTGTGCATTTGTTCCAGTTCCGTTAAATTGAAGACATTTGTGTCTTAAGCATTTTTAGGGACTCGTCTGATCGCACCCTTACCAAAGCCAAATCTAGACCCCCAAAGCTTGGTGGAAGTAACTTAAGACTTTTAATCTCCAAATACATCTTTTGTGCCATTGGGTGCGACATTTCGATAAGTCGACATAGCAGTCATTAATTTTCTGCTTTATAATTTTGGGCTGAATTCATACCCAGTAATACCTTTACTCTATGACCTTATTCTTCCAGTATTTAGACTCGACCATAGTTGTTGTGCCCATTTTGACACTTCCAGCACTGTTACCTGCCTGGGGTCTACCTGATATGCATCTCACCAATTATCCTGCACATCCCTGTCATCATTAGCTTTGAAAGACTTCCTGTCATACATTAATTACCATATTCATGAAAATACCTAAAGGTGCTATTGACATTAAACATGACGGTACTGCATAGGACCTAATTCATACCCTGCTTGTTACACAATGGAAGTTGACTATGTATGCGAGACGGGAGGGTTTTTTTAGGTTGGTTTCATGAACGTTTAAATGATATGCATTACTGTCTTGACCATTCTTCAGCCCATCATTTTTAAAGCCCCGCCCCAGACTACTGTCATCATACAAGCTCAAATGCATCGCGCCACCCCGAAATCATCATTTAAAGACAAAGGACAGAAAAGTGCTTCATTTAGCGTCTTGGTACATTACTCCCACTCCTTGTTTATTTAGTTCTCCATTAATTTTTCACGTGGCGTATGGATATGAAATGCACAACTTTCCTCAGTATTTCAGTTCAACTTTTACTACATCATTGGACGTGTGTATTTTTTATTATTTAGCAGATTGGCCGATTTTGCGAAATTAAATATGCCTGAAATATGTTTCAAGATATTGAATAAAATTGTTTCGTGATTTGCGAAAATTAGCGCCATTAAGCTATTGAATAGAGGGTGGTTGAGGTTTAGTGGCCCATTATAGTAAAATAGTAAAGAGTAATTGTATTAGTCCCTGTTTAAATAGCGTAAAGTTTGTTTAATGGCTCTTTTCTCACTTTTCAATATCTTAGTAGCGAATAAATTTTTGATAATAATAACATTGATGATATAGTTTGACTGAATTACATACTGTTAGGACACGCTTAATCTGGTATTTCTTAAGTGTATCAGGAGCAGCAATAAAACAAGTTCAGCAATTTAATTATCTCGGTAGCTGCATCACCTCAAACGGAAAATGTGATATGTGATATTCCAATGCGCCTGATAATCATCAGGCGCATTGGAATAGCAAAGTCATCGTTTCAAGGAATGAAAAAGATACTACTTAACCCTGAGCTGCAACTGCAAACAAAACAAAGAGTGCTACATTCGTACATTATGCCCATCCTCACATATGAAAATGACACCTGGACCATCTGAAAGGCAATGCAGTCTCGACTAGAAGTAGCAGAAATGTGGTTCCACAGGCGACTATTGAGAATATCTTATGCATGTCACTAACGAGGAAGTACTCGAAAGAGCAAACACGAAGCGTAGCTTAATCAAGAATATAAGAAAAATCCAAATGCAGTTTCTTCGCCACTTGGTAAGAAAAGGGGGCATAGAGAACCTTGTGCTCATTGGAGCTATCAGGGGAAAGTAAGATCGAGGTCGAAAACGGACAACGCTCCTGGGTAGCATGAGCCAGTGGGCCAACATGAACGCTGTGGAACTTCTTCACTGCACAAGGGACCGAAAGCTGTGGCAGAGCCTGACCGCCAACGTCTACTCAAGACATGGCACCTTACAACGACGACGACGACGTATGATGGAAGAACACAAAATCGATAATATCACCTTATGACAAAAAACCCCACATTACACTTTGCAGGCTTTAGTAAGTCTAAAATGACCAGTACAGTAATATAACTCCTTCCTGCAGAATCATGTCAGTTATTGGGAGAGCACATGTAACTGTATACAAGCTAATGTTTGTCAGTCACTAAATAGTTACTTCCCTCCTTCGAAATACCAGTTATTTCAAGTACTTGCTGCACAGAAATAAAGTAAGTTATCCCTGATTCTTGATGAAGTTGACATGCTTTCTCATTGGAAAAGAGTGCCCTAACGTAAGCTATTCATGCTTTCTATGAAGTAACAAACGTTCTGTAAATTCAACAGCCCCATTCCCTGATGTAAACTAAAGCTATTCATGTGTCTTTAGCGAAGGTTTTAATCGTTTTTACTCATTGGGTGCACATCTGTTCAGCCTTATCCCATTGAAACAGTTTTTTTAAATTAAGATAATTTGAAGATCCAATCCCAACGTCTAAAGGATAAACCATTCGTACTCCCAAATATTAACTGAACACGTACAATATTTTGAAACTTATTTTTTTACAAGAAGGAAATTGTGCCACTGGCGTACTTTTTTTCAGGGTGTTTTTTTAATGCAGTCAATGAAATATTCAATCATGTTGATATTTCTAGTCTTTTCATTGGCTGTTGACAAAGAGCTTCTTCAGAAAGTTTCGACATTCTCACAGTTAGTTTACAGTAAAGTTGGTACAGTCATTTGATTCTTGGCCATTTTTAACTATTCAAGTCCATCGTCAATATTTTCTAATTCTTGTATTTTTTTCCCGGTAAATCTGTTATTTCCAGTATGCTTCATAAGGCGGGCAAAGTCAAATAATATGAATCGATTGCCTTTGTTTCACCATGATTTAACAGTCAGATTTCTTGAAGGATGATTGGTTAACACTGTTACCATGACAGCACTGCAACCACATCCCCACCACCGTAATGTAAGTGTTGTATCAAGAAGTAGTTTGTTTAAAAACAAAGTCAGCATCTAATTCGCTTGGAGGTAGCATGATACAAAGAAAATTTGGTGCACCAAACCCACCAACCATAAACTTGATATTTTATTAGCATTGTAACTTGGCCTGTAGTCAAGGGCCCCTTGAGCATATTGCAAAGATGTGTACACTTTAAACTTTTTTCATTGGACAATTTATCTGTTTTTATGGGGTAGTAATATCGTGGTTCTGTTGTAATGGTTTTCCTTGCTGCTCGTTGAGTGGTGACATCTGGATAAGAAGAAGCAGCCTAGCGTTTTTTGCTTTTAGACTTGAAAGTTATAAATCAAGTTTTCGTTATTCGGCTTCCCCGCTAATAATCATTAGATTTACGGATCTACCGCAGAATATGGCATAATGTTGCCATCAACAATTGTTTTTATCAGGTACCACTGTAGCAGTCCACTTCATATTAACCCACTATTTTAGCTTTTTATGGATCTACTAGCCATCTTATCTAAAAACACACACTAATATTTACACACCTGATACGCCAGTGCTTAACTGACAAGATAAAATGCTTTGGTGAACGAGTCAAATCATATTCACCGCATTCAGTGTTCGAATTAAGCGTGCGATTGCAAATTGTAAAGTGCTGTTTTAATTTCGTGGTACCACAAAATTAATTCTAAATCTTAGCTTACTTTTGCTGACTGCGTTGAAGTAAACAGTTTGGTCTGAATGATTTATTTAGCTACTTTTAATTTTGAGTTACAATGGAAGCAGGCCATAAATCTCATTTTGTTGACTATCTTTTGGGGATAAAATGTTTTTAATGTTAGTTTAAAACCTGGTCCCTTTTATTTGAAACCTTGTGTTGATAGCTTAGTGCCAAAAAATTCTGTTGGCAGAAGGCTGCTGATTTACTTCATAGGACCACAGTTGCTTTGAGAGAATGGACTGTTCACCTTCAATATTTATGAGTGAGTTTTATGTTAGATTAATTTTCAAGAACAACAGTTGCAATGTGGGTGAAGTTCGTTCATATTCAATATTTATGATATTATTATCTTGTAGTAATTCTCATTTTTCAATTTTTTTCAATAGCCGTGAATGCATGCTGTTTTAAATATTTTGATGGCTTAACTGGGCGTGTTCTTGCACATAGCCCAACATTCTCTGTATTGGTACCTCTATCACTTGTTCCGCAGAGGGTAAGTGTTGTTATTGATTGAACAGGAGCGTATCACAACGTGCCTGCATATATTTTTCTCTTTTCAAATGATAGTAATAAATAAATAAATAAATAAATAAATAAATAAATAAATAAATAAATAAATTAATAAATAAATAAATAAATAAATAGATAATAAATAGATAGATAAATAGATAATAAATAAATAGATAAATAGATAATAAATAGATGAATAGATAATAAATGGATAAATAAATAAATAATTAATTAAATAGATAAATAGATAATAAATAAATAATTAAATAAATAAATAGATAAATAGATAATAAATAGATAAATAGATAGTAAATAGATAAATAAATAAATAGATAAATAGATAAATAAATAAATAAATAGATAAATAAATAATTAGTTAATTAAATAAATAAATAGATGACAAATAAATAATTAATTAAATAAATAAATAGATAAATAGATAATAAATAAATTAATAGATTAATAGATAATAAATAGATAAATAAATA
Organism: Morbakka virulenta; assembly: GCA_003991215.1. NCBI lineage: Eukaryota > Metazoa > Cnidaria > Cubozoa > Carybdeida > Carukiidae > Morbakka > Morbakka virulenta. The sequence continues at coordinate 425,012 of RDPX01000364.1, forward strand.
GACAGTAAATAGATAAATAAATAGACTATAAATAGATAAATAAATAATTAGTTAATTAAATAAATAGATAAATAGATAATAAATAGATAAATAAATAATTAATTAATTAAATAGATAAATAGATAATAAATAAATAAATAATTAAATAATTAAATAGATAAATAGATAATAAATAAATAAATAATTAAATAGATAAATAGATAATAAATAAATAAATAGATAGATAGTAAATAGATAAATAAATAAATAGATAGATAGATAGTAAATAGATAAATAAATAGATAATAAATAGATAAATAAATAATTAGTTAATTAAATAAATAAATAGATAATAAATAAATATATAATTAAATAAATAAATAGACAATAAATAGATAAATAAATAATTAGTTAATTAAATAAATAAATAGATAAATAGATAATAAATAGATAAATAATTAAATAAATAAATAAATAGATAATAAATAGATAAATAAATAATTACATAGTTAATTATTCATTTCTCCCTTCCGAATTTATTGGCGGAGGGCGCAGATAATATTCATGAGGAGGGCAAGCTAAGTTCAGAAACAGGGCGAAAAGCTGACTGATTATTATCATAAAGTAAGCATGACCACCAGATCAATTTGATGTTGTTCTTACGTCATACGTGCTATTTATCTTTAAATATATCTTTAAATAAATCACATTTAAAATACCTACTATTTTAATTGGTTTTTGCAGTCGAATATAAACAAGCAAAAACCAACAAAACCCGCAAACAAAACAGAACAAGAAAAAATTAATTTAATGTTGTTTAAATAAATAAGTAAATAAAAAATTATAATTTTGATTTGGTGGTTTATTTTTCGTTGATCATATTTTTTTTGTTTCGTTGATTATTCAACATTAAAATTGACTTTGAATAAACGTCGGTGCGTCTGTTCGGAAATTTATCGTAAAGAAACGATTAAAATAAATTTAAATATTGTACAAATCATTCATAAATGATTTGTATTAAGAAATTTAAATGGAATTGTTGAAGTTCAAAATACGTTTAAACCGTTTTGAAGAAAAGGTCCAATTTTGATCTTCAGATATTCTGTTTAGACCGTGTTTAAGATCTAAAAAGCGATTGCGGTTCATTAGAAAAGCGTATTCTTCAAATTTTTTACGGGTCCAGTGATAAACAACAATGTTTCAGAAGGGACCAGGTAGTATATAAACTTGCAATGCACGAATTTCAAATTCGATCTCTACCACGACATTGAAAGTTCAGCATTCGATTTGTTTTGCCGTAACAATGGCATGGTATTCAATTGTTGGTTTTGGGGGGAGTTTAGCTGAAAGAGAGGTAAAGCCATGATAAAGAAGATAAACTTGTAAAGCTATATCAGGATCATCCTACAGATACGTGACTCCAAGCATTGGAATGGCCGATAACGCCTAACTAATTGTAAGGCAGTTGTTTTCAGCCTTTTTACTAGCTGCGCCAAAAGAGGGCATATACCACCTGTGCCGATTGATTACGATCACTATAATTAGTGTAGCATGAATCAGGCAATCAAAGGTTTAATATTTGCTTGAACATGTTAGCGGTTGCCCATCTGACGTCTTGTTGCCCGACTGTACCAATTTATAGAACTGTTTAAAGCAATAACTTTTAAAATTCCCTTTCATTGGTTTTAGAATAAATAACCCGAGACCGAGCCCGGATTAATGGAGTACTGGGTCTATTGTGAAATTCCTGCTACAGTAGCTATAATAACGAGCACCAATGCCGGAAGATACAAATGTTCATCATTTGGAGGGAACTGTTAGTTGGGGAAACCGATATTTTCCTTATTTTTGGGCTTATATTTTCTCGTTTATTCTTGTACTTTCTAGTGTCATATAAAGTGGTAAAAACATACTATATATGCCATTAGTTCAATTTGATTGTTTTACTACAGGGACTATGCTATTTTTTTACCACTGAGCTTAACTTGTAAATAAGGACAACTTTTAAATGCAAAACGTCATTTTCTGCAACCATCATTTGGAGGGAAAAGTCAGATAGGGCAAGAATTTGGTGCTCGTTATTCTGGTTTCGGGAGGAACTGATGTTGGGATGGACAGTTACACTACATTTTTAATGCGAAATTAGTTGTGGGCACACAAAAGCGTTCGTTGTTGCTTGGATACTGTTTGTTGGAAAGGCTGTTTATTATTGGGAAGGACTACTGTATATGGGTCATGTAGCTTGAATCAGCTTGAGGCCTTAAATTAAGACAACTTTTCTCTGGTTTTTGTTTTTTGGGGTTTTTTTTCATGTATGGCGGAAGTTCCACGTGACTTTGGATTAGTTTGGCATAAAAAATTTGTCTTTGTACTCGAAATGTTTTTTAAACAGTGCATATTTTGTGATGATTGCTTCCCAAAAGATACCACGGATATTTCTTCCTTTTTTTCATTCTTTGTTCCCCTCGAAAACGTTGACCTCAGCCTATTGTATCAGTTCAGCACCTTGGATAATTTTGTTTCAATAACACATCCATAAAAGTAGCATTAAGGTCTTGTAACAGCAGTCATGCTCGGTTGAAGAAATGTTGCTAAGAAGACCATTGACATGTAACACACTTAACAGTTCAGGGGTTATTGACCCTTAAAGCGAAATTTAATGATGAAGTAGTGTTTAACGAAACATGGAATTGTTTGTTGTGATATATAAACAACCTATTTTTAGTCTGTTTTGTTGGCAGAATCAAGCATACGGTACTCAAATTGACATTTAAAATGTTCAAAAGAGGGGGGCACTATCTTCACGTTTACTCCCTACCGTTTTGCTCACAGAACATACAGTAAATAGTAAATGACTATTTCTACGAGTCAAAGTCGTGAACAGCCATAGGTTACCATGTGTTAAGTAATTTTCAATGCAAACTTTTGCAATTTAAAGCTCAAGGGTGGTGAATACCCAGAGACTCCAAAAATTGTATTTAGTCCTATTTCCTTATCGTTCTCCTTTTTTTGTGTACCCAAGAGTGCAGCCACACCTCTTCAAGGAATAGACAACCAGCTGATCGTCACAGTATCAGGTAAGAATAAAACGATATGTAAAGTACCGATTTGATATGTAAATTTTTCTCTATAATACAACGAGTTTTGCCACTCGGAAAGCAGCCTCCCTCTCACTACACCAATGCGCACAATACACCAATGCGCACAATACACCAATGCGTCAATCTCAATACACCAATGCGCACAGTAGACTTAACGCGGGCCTTAACAAAAATTTTGGTGAACCAGTGAGTAGGATCAATGGGGCTTCGAGCTTGCGTAGAGTGCTCTGAATAGACGTCTTGAAACGACCAAAAAAGTTAAGTGTTTGTTAAAGTTTCAATTGTTGTGTGCTCATTTCCATGGACCACAAAGTTTGAGTATATTATCTATTCATATGACGATTAAAAGTACCTAGAAATTATAGAAATCGTGTAGCAGCAGTATTAGTATCACTGGTTAGTTCAAGGGTGTGGTCGACCATTCCCTTTTTACATACGCAGGCCCAGCTCACTCGGGTTGTAGAACCTGGAGGGGTCCCTTATTAAGGGTTATTAGTGTTGGCTAATTGCAGAACCAGTAGGAAACTGGTGATGAAGACAGATAAGCTACGACCTGGTGATGGCTGTTTTCAGCGAAAAGACTTAGGGAAGAGAGGTGGTGATCTCTGTAAACTCATTCGAGAGAAAGCAATGGCAAATCACTGTCATAGTATGCCATGTACGATCATGGTAATGTCAATAACAAGTAGAAAAGACAACAGTGTTAAGGCACCTCAAGGTGGGGTCTCGTTCTGGAGGGACCATTATGTGCTACAGGTGATACCCGACCGTTATCCTGTGATTGTAGGCAGTAATAATAAATTTAATAGAAGGATTGCAATGTGGAATATTAGGACAATGTACTAAAGTGGAGAGATGGATTACATTTTGATGGAAATGAATTTTATTGGGGGGTTTTGAAGTAAGATGGACACAATCTGGAAAATTAATATCTGAAGGAAGTACTCTCGGGAGGAACGGAACACGAACACGGCGTCGGGGCATTTTTAGATGAGGAAGCTGCAAGGTGTTAACTGGATTCTAGTGTATTTCAGATAGAGTTATGATGGTTGGACTGAAAGAGAAGTTATTCAAGATCTCAGTAATCCAGTGCTAAGTGACTGCAACTGAAAACACTGATAAAGAAAAAGAGAAGTTTTATGAACACCTGGACGAACCGATTCAACAGTGCAGACCACAGGATATAAGAATAGTTATGGGTGGTTTCAACGCAAAAGTAGGAAAAAGCAAAGAAGGCCGAGCAGTTGGTCCCTTTGGCTTAGGTCCGCGGAATAACAGGGGTAGTAGGCTGGTGGAAAAGTGGAAAACACTGCTAGAAACTCTATTTAAAAGTTCGCAAGAGTGTATCCCTAAATGGAGCATAAAAGCTAAGAAGAAAAGGATAACGTCGGAGATTCTGGATTAGAGGTAACTGAGATGCAGAGAGAAGAAATGTATGGATTATTACAGAGTGATAAAAAGATTCGGGAGATGTGTAGAACAGCACAAGGAGAGTGTCTAAACAAGCAATGTGAAGATATAGGAGAAATAGAAAAGATGTATGCGCAAATAATGCAAGAAAAAGCAGAATATATCAAGGTGCATGAAAGATAAAGATTGTGATGATGGAACAGAACCAAGTTAAGAGAAGGTGAAAGGAGTAGATCAAGAATCTATATCCGAATAGAGACAGAAAAGAAAGGGCAGCAATTAGAAGCGATTGACTGGGAACCAATAGCCTAAGAGGAAATTAGAGATGCAGTGAAAAAGATGAAGAGAGGCAAAGCAGTAGGAAACGAACTGGCATGATTAATCTTCGGTATTCGATACCAAAACGCTTTTCTTCGAAATAAAGTTATTCAGCTGCATACAAATGGGATTCAACAGTTGACGTCATTTTAACAATTTAGAAATTATTTTAACGCTGTACTCGGGTAACAAAAACTTACAAATTAGATTGGACAGCAGATTAGAGGGTACTGATTTTTAATACTGAAATGGAGGTAAAATGATTATTATTAATAAGTTCCCTGCTGAACCTGAATTAAGTAGCAGTCGGCCTATACCCCCCAAATCTTCTGTCCAATCTGATTTGTCTCAATTAGAAGTCAGAAAATAAGTGACGTAGCAATAAGGATAAAAATGTTGTCTGGTGATAAACATGAATATTATGTCAAGTGTTTTTACAGATACTGCAAGCGCAATAAAATAATTAGTCACCTATTTTACATCACTCTGAGGCATTTGACGTTTGTCTGACTCTAGCAACTGATAGAAAATCTTTCTATTTCTCTCGGTATCAGCATGCTTTTTTGGAGATATTACAGCATGCCAAAACTTTGCCAGCTTGGTAGTTATTAACTTGCTAATACTTTTTTCATAGGTTTGAGAGCAAATGAATTAAAAAAAGGTTTCTTTGGTCGCCCAAATCCCTACGTCAAATTGACAATTGTGTCTGCTGTAAGGGATGCAAATCAGGATCAAGATAATAAAAGACATGGGAAAACAGCTACACAAAGTAATAGCACTGACCCAGTATGGCAAAATGAGGTGAGTTTTTTCTTACTTGACTTTTGAATTTGCTCTGAAGACTTGGCGCCTAACAGCCAAAATACTTTGTATTAGTGGGATGTAAGTTGGGAATACGTGTTGATGTGTTCGATTTTTGGCAGGAAACCTCGCTTGAAAATAACTGAAAAACATTAAGAGTACATATAAGCGTAAAAGAGTCAGGTGTATGACTGAATTAGGAGAGAAGCTAGGAAAACAATTTACAAGGGAGCCGAGTGAAAAGGAAATAAAATCTAATAAAGTCAACGAACTGAATGCAAAAGGTATTGATGGTAATTGGTCAAGATCATAGAAGAGAAAAACCGATGTAGGTGCAGGGAGTTGCAAATCTTGCTGCTTTGGTAAACATGTTGTGAGTACACACTCCTAGCCATATGTCTTTAGTATTTGAGCCATAAAATTATGAAGTCTCTAAAGTACCTCCAATGGAACTTCTTTTGACAATAAGAATAAGGACCAGATTAGGCAATGTTATAGCTTTGTAGAACAGTCGCCGCAAACGAACAAACACACACACACAAACAAACAAACACAAGACCAAACCCATTTTGTGTGCACAAATGTTATGTTAAATATGTATCCTCCCTCCATTTGTGTGATAGAGATAAGATGCCTGACGATAGGGACTTGGGTAAGGAAAGAATGGTGCCCTCAAGTGAGAGATATTGTTTGCAAAATAATCTGTTTAAGAATGTAGCTCCAATAGCTCATGCAATGGAACATGTGATCATCAAAACCATAGAAAAGCTCGATGAACACATGTTTTCACTTTTAATATTTTTTTCGGTGTTTCTTTTGGGTGGAGTAATGATTCTGTCAGGGTGGTGCTGATTTAATCTCTAACTGTGATTTTTCTGGGGTTTAAGTCCCAAGGCCGAGAAATAAGTTCCGACATCTGGTTTAAACGTTGGACCCAGAATTCCCATCAGTCTCGGCAAAACGTTTAAATATTCGTTTGAATGGGCCCTGTTTTTCTGCATTCTAAAGGATGTCACATATAGTTCTAGTCTAAATAATAGAATAGAAATATTTTTGTCTAAAAACTATCAAAAAATCTATCAATAATCTATCAACCCGCTTTTACTTACTTACTTACTTACTTACTTACTTACTTACTTACTTACTTACTTACTTACTTACTTACTTACTTACTTACTTACTTACTTACTTACTTACTTACTTACTTACTTACTTACTTACTTACTTACTTACTTACATATTCCAAGGAGATAGCCTGTCAACAATTCTCTTCGTACTATCACTTAATCCGTTATCACACATGCTTCAAAAGACCAAGGGATATGCATATGGAAAAACAAAAAATCACCAGCATACGCACAACTTTTTTGTTGATGATCTCAAGCTTTTCTCTGGAAACCTCAATAATTTGAAACATCAACTGAACATCGTTACTTCATTCTCCAGAGACATTTCTATGAATTTCGGAACTGATAAATGCGCTTACCTTCAAATAAACAAGGGAAAGATGGTCGAATCCAACCAGCACCTAGAAGTCAACGGCTTGAAGATAGCACCACTTGCAACCGATGA
>RDPX01000364.1:435308-447141 GCA_003991215.1 Morbakka virulenta
CTTCTCCTCTTCATCTGCATCATTTGTAGGGCTGTAGATCTGAATAATGGTGGCTTTTACATATTTTGAGTTGAATCTAGCACTAATGATACTTTCATTCACTGGATTCCACTTGATTAGGCATTTCCTAGTCTCGGGGCTCAACATGATTCCTACACCTCTATGATGTTGTTCATCTGACCCAGAATACAGTACAGACTCTCCAGTGTTGACCTTCACTTCTCCGAAACCAGTCAATCTTGCTTCGCTTAGCCTAGTATCTGCAGATGGTATTTCCTCATTTCCCTTGCTATTATTGCAGTTTTCCCCGTGGCGTGGTTCTTACATTCCAACATCCTACATGGATGTATCTTTTTGGTGTTAGAAGGGATCTCATGCATGCCGTTCTCAGGTTGGAGACTTCCCGTAGGCTTTCGCCCCCAGCCGTCATATGCGTGTCTTCCCATCTGAGGTCATTATCTTCAGGGATTTCACACAACATGGTTCTGTGACCATAGGTAGTTTTGTTTGCTGTCCGTAATCGGTGGTTGTTTTACGGGAAGGGGTGATTGGCCCCTTGCCCAACCCTCCTCCCTTTCTCATCCGGGCTTGGGACCGGCCATGGCGGAGTTATCAACCCTCTTTTGGTCATCAGTAAATTGTTTGAGAAATAGATCTTGAAATTGGTAACATGCCTGAAGAAAAAGCATGTTACCAATGTATTTAAGTATTTAGTGTGGATTTTAACCTTTTTGGTTGACTGTTAATTTTATAACTGTTACAGCTTCTGTAAAAGTTAGGGTAGAAATGGTTTGTCATTGGCTATAATATTTTTAGTTTCTTGGACCAGTCTTGCTGCACTGGTCTTTTGTAAATTCAAATCTTTTGGAATCTGTACTGGAGCCTTTAGGTTTATATCATTCTTCTTGAGTGTTAATTGTTTAAACTTGGCCTTGAACCAGCTCTTTGATGTTCTTTTCATCAAAACCCAATTACCAATGTGTTTTGAATCCTTCCAGGTCAACATTTCTTTTTTTCATAAACAATTTTCCTGACCCAGTATCATGTAAACGTTTTGTTTATGCTAATGACACACACCACTTTCTTTTCCCATTGCGGCTACACGTAAAGTCTGTTTTTTAAAGAATGGATCGCTTCCGAATTAAATATTGACTTGCACAATAGACCCAAGCAAGAGGGAACAAATGGCACAACTCTAGTGCTTGGACATGACACAGTCGATATCTTGTGTTTGGAGGATTGACGCCATGATCTTTTCAAGAATCCTCTTAGTATTGCTGGTAGCAGTATTAAAAGTGCCAGTAATTGCAAGGATTCTAGAAACTCCCTTCCTTTTAAGTAAGAACAGGGTCACGTTTTGCCTAGACAAATTTGGCAATAAAGTTTCAAATAAACATTATTTTATTGTGTTTATTTTAGTCTTCTTTTGACTAATGACTATTTCAAAATATATATTCCTGTGACTTGATAATCTGAAAAAGGCAGTCAGACCTATGCATTTCCTTAAATTCCTTTTTTTAAATTTTAAATAAAATAATTTGAAAATAAAAAATAATATTTTCTTAAAGGTAAATCATAGTAATTCTATTAAAATAAGATGATTCGTAAAAATGTATTTTTCCAAAGTTTTATTCCAGTGATTTCAAACTTTTTGTTTATTTATCGCATAAATTACAAAGTTATGTAAGAACTTGATTTAATAGAAAACTTTATGAAGTGTTTTATTGCCTTGGTTGATCCAGAACCTTTGGATAAAAGAATGCAGTGTTAAGAACAGTAATATCACTTCTGGTGACTTTGATTACCATTTTGCGAGTAAAAGACAAAATAGAAGTCATAGCGAATGGTTTAGCTATCAATTTCAAATGGTATTCGATTTTTCCTTATTGGGGAAGAACAGAAGCTTTTTTGGAGGTTAATCTTATAAAGTGGGCTGCTGCAACTACTACTACTACTACTACTACTACTACTACTACTACTACTACTACTACTACTACTACTACTACTACTACTACTACTACTACTACTACTACTACTACTACTACTACTACTACTACTACTACTACTACTACTACTACTACTACTACTGCTACTACTACTGCTATTGCTACTACTATTATTCCTACTACTACTACTACTACTACTGCTACTCTTACTACTAGTAGTATTACTAATATTGCTACTACTACTACTACTACTACNTATCAACCCTCTTTTGGTCATCAGTAAATTGTTTGAGAAATAGATCTTGAAATTGGTAACATGCCTGAAGAAAAAGCATGTTACCAATGTATTTAAGTATTTAGTGTGGATTTTAACCTTTTTGGTTGACTGTTAATTTTATAACTGTTACAGCTTCTGTAAAAGTTAGGGTAGAAATGGTTTGTCATTGGCTATAATATTTTTAGTTTCTTGGACCAGTCTTGCTGCACTGGTCTTTTGTAAATTCAAATCTTTTGGAATCTGTACTGGAGCCTTTAGGTTTATATCATTCTTCTTGAGTGTTAATTGTTTAAACTTGGCCTTGAACCAGCTCTTTGATGTTCTTTTCATCAAAACCCAATTACCAATGTGTTTTGAATCCTTCCAGGTCAACATTTCTTTTTTTCATAAACAACTTTCCTGACCCAGTATCATGTAAACGTTTTGTTTATGCTAATGACACACACCACTTTCTTTTCCCATTGCGGCTACACGTAAAGTCTGTTTTTTAAAGAATGGATCGCTTCCGAATTAAATATTGACTTGCACAATAGACCCAAGCAAGAGGGAACAAATGGCACAACTCTAGTGCTTGGACATGACACAGTCGATATCTTGTGTTTGGAGGATTGACGCCATGATCTTTTCAAGAATCCTCTTAGTATTGCTGGTAGCAGTATTAAAAGTGCCAGTAATTGCAAGGATTCTAGAAACTCCCTTCCTTTTAAGTAAGAACAGGGTCACGTTTTGCCTAGACAAATTTGGCAATAAAGTTTCAAATAAACATTATTTTATTGTGTTTATTTTAGTCTTCTTTTGACTAATGACTATTTCAAAATATATATTCCTGTGACTTGATAATCTGAAAAAGGCAGTCAGACCTATGCATTTCCTTAAATTCCTTTTTTTAAATTTTAAATAAAATAATTTGAAAATAAAAAATAATATTTTCTTAAAGGTAAATCATAGTAATTCTATTAAAATAAGATGATTCGTAAAAATGTATTTTTCCAAAGTTTTATTCCAGTGATTTCAAACTTTTTGTTTATTTATCGCATAAATTACAAAGTTATGTAAGAACTTGATTTAATAGAAAACTTTATGAAGTGTTTTATTGCCTTGGTTGATCCAGAACCTTTGGATAAAAGAATGCAGTGTTAAGAACAGTAATATCACTTCTGGTGACTTTGATTACCATTTTGCGAGTAAAAGACAAAATAGAAGTCATAGCGAATGGTTTAGCTATCAATTTCAAATGGTATTCGATTTTTCCTTATTGGGGAAGAACAGAAGCTTTTTTGGAGGTTAATCTTATAAAGTGGGCTGCTGCAACTACTACTACTACTACTACTACTACTACTACTACTACTACTACTACTACAACTTTTACTGCTACTACTACTGCTGCTAGTACTGCTACTACTACTACTACTACTACTACTACTACTATTACTACTACTACTATTACTACTACTACTATTACTACTACTACCAGAACTACTAATTTCGTGCTCTCCTAGAGATGGTTGGGAACGCCTTTTCAAAAGGCGCATCAACATCATGACAAAGAAATGGTATGTAGATGATGCACTTTTATCATAGGTCACTGAATATAGTTTTTAAAATTTTTGCCCGTCAGGTCTTTGTTATGCATGCTACTGCGGCTGATATTTTGGAGGTAGAAGTGAGGAATCGGTCTGGAAAGTTCAGTAAATTTCTTGGCAAGCTGTTTTTTCCACTCCGCACGATCGTCGATACATGGGGATATAACAAGTAAGTATCTTGATTCAATTTTTGCACTATGAAGTAAAGTAACTCGCGCGACACGCACACGGCGCGAGAATTATGAGATAAGGAGAAATTCGCTTTGAGCATTTTATTTTAAAATTGACTTGTATTGCTTTTTAGGCTTTAAGCAATAGGCGGTTTCCAATAATTTCGCTTTTTCTATAGGCTTTTTTAGTATGATTGTTAATAAGCAAAGGTGCGGTTTTGGTGTATTGTTGATGCTGCTGACACAAATTAAGTTAAAAAGGTCATTTTTTTCTCTCAAAGACTGACAATAATGGCTTGGCAGCCTGTACGTAGTACACATAAAAAAATGAATTTACTTTTTCAAAATATGTTGTTTTCTAAACGCGTTCCATTTCAAGGACGCCGAGACAATTCCTATTTCAGCAGTACTCAAAATAATCAGGCCAGAGGGAAACGTCAGCCGAGATATTTACTATTCGTCGTTGCCATCGTTTGTTTTCCAAATATTACACTGAGGTTTTTAGTTCGTATTCTTTTCGAAACACTTCATTTATAGGTCCTACATGCAAGGGAAACCACATTGTAGGAAGAATGGAGTATATGAGCAAGAACAGAGAAGCATGTAACAGAAGTGACAATTTGTCAGATAGTTACCACAATCTCCAGAACCCTCCCACCACCTCCTCAAATCCGTGCCTAAACATGGCAGAACCAAATGTGAGCCTGAAATGACAATATTAAAGCTAAATATAGGGGTGCCTTTTTCTGACAGTAAATATTCTCAGTTTCATACCAGACCCCCTGCTTGTGAGTAGCATCTTTGTGTAAGGTGGATATCTCCATAGATAAACAGAACAAACTGAAAGACTAATTGTTTCTCCCTTTTATGATTAATAGTTGTTGAACAGGAGTAGTTTTTACACCTACCCTAATCTACTTGTTCTTGTTTCTTATGTTCCCGTGTTAACATATTTTTGCGTTACATCAGCATACAGAAGTATTTCGGTTTAGCCATATATCTTAACAAGAAATTATGTAAAGGAAGGAACGCATCAGCTTACTATGATTTTTTTTACAGATTTATAGGTATTAGCTTAAGAGCATGACATAGGAAGGTTTTCTATCTTTAAATAATTATTCAAAACAGTGCTTGAAACAGTGCGAGATGTGCCTCTTTTACTTAAGCTTAGATGCCAGTTTTCATAAAAAAGGGTGAGCATTGAGATCATTCCAAACAAGTATCGAGTATTGCAGTAGGTAGAAATGACCTATTGCCGCGAAGAGAAGGTAATTAATACTCAACTATTTCTCTTTAATATCACATTAGAGATACATGTTTTTGCTGATCAGTACATGTTTTCGTCTTCAGGTTTAGCCTTGGTGTGTGCTTTTTGACACCCCTTCAGCTTCACCGCTTGCTTTGATTTGTGATATTTCGTATCTGTTAATATGTGCATTATTATTACACTATCCCTTCTACATGGTCTTTCTTTGAGTAATTTTTAACACACCTTTTGTAGACTCACTGCTGGTTTATATGGCGTATATATGTATATATCTTATACGTATGCCGAAATACCTGTTGTCATTGATGATAGTTAACAGATTTGTCCACGGGAACATATTTACCGCGTTAAGAATATAGAGCCGATAAACGGAAAGAGATGGAGATAGAAAGTTGTTGTCTGGCAGGGAAGGGGAGGAGATAAATAGGCCTATGGATTTTTCAGAAGCCATGGCTGCATTAAAAAATACTGCAAAAATACTGGTTAGCAAAAGTGTTTCTTTAAAGAAGATTCCTTAGGGAATTATTAAAAAATTATCTAATTTAAGACTTCCAGGTATGACCTTGAAAGTGGGGAATATATCAAGTTGAATATATCTTACACAACACAAAAAAACCCCGTGAATTGTATGAAGATTTTTACAAGATTTTGGCCACTAAAAGCAGATTTTCGCTTTGAATCCAAAATATAATTGCAGAAATTTTTTTCATCAGGCCAACGCATTTCTTTTAAAGAACTGAATGATTTTTAGAAAAAACCAGACAGCAGATTTTAGAATTACCCACTACTTTCTATCTAAAAGAATTTTAGAGTTTTTAAAGTTTCTGTTAAATAACTGTTAAATGAATATACGAAAGAGAATATCCTTATTTCTTGGTGATGTGGAAAAAGAACAAAACGTTCAATTATCTTCATACATTTAGTGACACTTGTTTTGTTTTTTGACTCAGACAGAGACTCATAAAATATGTTTTTGTTTGATTTATTGAAACGTAATCTGATTATGCATTTATTTTTTGCCCGTACTGCTATATTTCAAGTTACATCTTGAAAGTGAGACGACTGTTTGTCAACATATCATCCTAAATTGTTTACACTGGACTTTGACTATGCAGTAAGGGAGTGTTTACAAGTGGTCTCAACCAATGTTGATCATTTTTTACCCTTTACTATTTTGTCAACAATTGTCAATTTTTTGGAAAATAACTAACTCCTCACCCTTAAGTTGGCATAATTTTCACGATAATTTTCCATCGATCCAAAAATTTAATGGTGTTCCCTAACCCATAGTAAGAATTAATAACAATATCATGATTTTAATTTTTTTTATGACAATCTCCAAATTTTTACTGAAAAAATGCATCAACGCTTTGCTTTCTAAAAATATGAAAATGGTCTTTGTTTCTCTATCTTTTCTGTTCATAAAGTATTTATTGATCTTTTCGAAAATATTACGATTAATTCATACTTTCCCGCGCCCACACTTTAGTTTGTAAGCCCTCTGCTTGACACGTTCTCATGTGCTCAGGCGGGGAAAATAAACAATAAAAATAAGTTTCTAATAATGATAAATTTACAATAATGAAAAATTTACAATAGTGATAAATTTACAATAACGATAAATTTTCAATAGTGATAAATTTATAATAACGATAAATTTACAATAATGATAAGTTTACAATAATGATAAATTTACAATAATAGTAAGTTTACAATAATGATAAATTTACAATAATGATAAATTTACAATAATGATAAGTTTACAGTAATGATAAATTTACAATAATGGTAAATTTACAATAACGATAAATTTACAATAGTGATAAATTTATAATAATGATAAATTTACAATAATGATAAGTTTACAATAATGATAAATTTACAATAATAGTAAGTTTACAATAATGATAAATTTACAATAATGATAAATTTACAATAATGATAAGTTTACAGTAATGAAAAATTTACAATAACGATAAATTTACAATAATGATAAGTTTGCAATAATGATAAATTTACAATAATGATAAATTTACAATAATGATAAATTTACAATAATGAAAAATTGACAATAGTGATAAATTTACAATAACGATAAATTTACAATAACGATAAATTTTCAATAGTGATAAATTTATAATAACGATAAATTTACAATAAAGCTAAGTTTACAATAATGATAAATTTACAATAATAGTAAGTTTACAATAATGATAAATTTACAATAATGATAAATTTACAATAATGATAAGTTTACAGTAATGAAAAATTTACAATAACGATAAATTTACAATAATGGTAAGTTTGCAATAATGATAAATTTACAATAACGAAAAATTTACAATAATGACAAATTTACAATAAAGCTAAGTTTACAATAATGATAAATTTACAATAATGATAAATTTACAATAATGATAAATTTACAATAACGATAAATGTACAATAATGGTAAATTTACAATAGTGGTAAATGTACAATAATGATAAATTTGCAATAATGATAAATTTGCAATAATGATAAATTTACAGTAATGTTAAATTTGCGATTATTAAACATTTTCCTCAAGTTTGCAATCTGAGACTGCAGTCAACACGCCCTAGATTCTATATTCCTTAGAAAGATAAAAAATGACTTTCTTTAAGAGTATCAATTTTTAAAAATTAAGGATGGTGTCAGCTTATAGCTTCCCTTCTTCTCGGTAGCGGTTGACGTCAGTTTTGAACTCTCCTTAACAGATCGGAGTCACTTCGTGTGAGTGTCATGCAACTTTCAGAAGATGTTATTTGAATTGCTTAGAAAGTGTTTGTTTGTTTATATGCATGTTTAGTCGACGGAGGAAATTTAGGAATAATTCTGACGTTGCCGTTACGTGTGGAATGTTTTTTTAATTACAAAAGAGGGACTTAAAGTTACTGACAATGCAAAAGACTGCCAATGTATATGTCATGGAAGCTTGGCGATCAATACAAAGACTGAAGCCGTCGTAGAGTCCTCAAAACTCAAAAACTGTGTTGAAGCACTTCGTCAATAGACATTTCGTAAGAAAGCCATGAATTTTATGACGTTGATAGTTTGGTGGGAGCCCAA
Organism: Morbakka virulenta; assembly: GCA_003991215.1. Taxonomy (NCBI): domain Eukaryota; kingdom Metazoa; phylum Cnidaria; class Cubozoa; order Carybdeida; family Carukiidae; genus Morbakka; species Morbakka virulenta. The sequence continues at coordinate 443,642 of RDPX01000364.1, forward strand.
AAACCATGTACTATACTGTTACTTTTTCAGCACGCAGGCACAAGGGTTCACCAATATAAGTAAACACAAGCCAATATTCAAACACAGCTTCATGCATTCCTACGTCAAATCCTAATAAATTCCAATAATTTGCAATAACCCATTGTGACCAAATTTGACAAAATCTGGCTGTTTCTGATATTAATGCAAATTGATCGTTGTCCATGACCCCACAGTATTTAGTTAGTTGAAAACCAATGACCTGGCAAGAGGTCTTAGTTCGTCCAAACAATTTTAAAGTATTGGGCGCAACTTCAAGCTAAAAGCATCTAATCTGACCACTAATTTAATTTTATCGCCGAACATGTAAAGAATATCAGCAATTTTTTTAAAAAAAGAGCAGCATGATCTTATGCAACAACATCAAAGGTATTTTTGATATACGGTTGTAGATGGATGATTCTATATTCATGAGCGAAGTGGTTGGTGTTTATCCTTCCATAGCTCTAAGAGGAGCCCTAAGCCTATATTGCTACATAATGGAATCGAGTACACTTCATTCCCCAGAGGTCATTCGGGTATGCCAAGAAACATATGAAAGCATGAACCAGATATTGCGTTCGATCAGATATGATCTTTTTTGCTACACAATATGCATCGAATTTGAAATGGTAAATTTCTTGCAAGGATGACAGAGTTCATAAACCAAGTTCCCATTTTTACTTTCTGTAGTACACTTGAGGTAGAGGTACGGCATTGAACACAAAGAAAATAAACCCGAAAGACAATATCTCCACTACTGCATGTTAGGCAAGGTGTAATGAAACAATACTGTAAAGCTTTGGGCAAAAAGGTCTAATATCGTCGTAATGCACTCCTTTAACTGTGTAAAAAGAGGCTAAGAGTTGTCTTTTGATGCACCTCGTGAGATAATCAGGAACAAAGAATTGTTGTGCATAATGAGCAACAGCGAGGGAAGTGGCTTGGAAGCTTTTGCTCGTGACGTCATTAATTTTCTCTGAAAATAGTAAGTTAAAATCTTTAGAGAAACAAAAAGCGATATTTTGTTTTTATTTCAATGGTTTGTCTGCACCATGAGCATCAAGCTTGAAGACCCATGCCATTATGGACTTTTTGAGGGCAAGGGCTCAATACATTTTAGCCCTCGCGGACAATTTCCAGATAAATCTGACAATCTTGGTAATGTTATTTATGAGTCGGAAGAAGGGTCTCACCAAGATATAGAAATTGAAAAGGAATTCTGTGAAGGGCGTCGGAGCACACACTTGTTAGCTGGGTACTACTTAAAGTTGAAAAAAGAGACTTGAAATTGGAGCATTTCAGACAACAACCTTACCAACGGCAATTTTTTAACCGTCGTGCCATTTTCTTTTTTTTTCCTTAAATTTTTAAAAACTTGTTTATAGTTTTATAGAAATGAATTGTATGATGTAAATTTGTTTCTGATTTTTTGTTCATGTTGTGACTTAATTATGTAATATATTTATTTTATCTTAAATAAATATTAAAAGGCTACAAATAATTGCATATTTCACTGTGTTCGGACATTGTTTTTTTTCCATGCTGAAGGTCGGCAAGAATCTTAGCGTTTAATTAATAAGATTGTAAAAACATTCATGTTCAGACAGCCATTTGATTTGAATGAGTAATCAGAAAGTTACCAAAATTGTCTATTTTGAAAAAGTCAGACCACACTGTAGAAAACTGACCTGAACTCGTGGGAAAATTTTTTCTGAATTTAGTACGAAAATTGTCATGAAAAAATGGTATATCTCAATGAAGTGAATTAAATCTTCTAACCTGCATCATTAAAGATTATATTCTTTATAAGAAGAGGCAGAATTAGGTAATGTTTATACCTTTGGTGTAGCTAGTTTTTTGTTTTGATTGACAGTATTCGTCCGTTGACACATATGCTTTTTGGTTCATTTTCAAACATTGTACATTTTTCTAGAAGGTTTGGAGGTATTGCTTTCACATAAAAATCGAGGTACGCATCGATTTTGCCAGGAAGGTTTGGTTTAACACAATGGGGTGGTTTGAGAGGTATCTAATGACATAGGATTTGTCTGTTGGTGGTAATTATCCAGCCTCTGGCTTTTCAATCTAAAATAACTGCGGTATATTTCTACCCCCCTAAGGTTTCAATGCACAGTACGTGGTCTAACTCATTTTTTAATGTCTTTTATTATCATCCTGACAAACCTCGGGATGCCATTCAGTACACGTCAGTTATGGTTGGTTTACAGCCTGATATACCATACAAATAAGATAATACGTCTACGAGGGAAAATTATTTGCAAGGGTGAAAACAACAGTTGGAATAGAAAGGCTAGTTTAATTTAAGTAGAGCTGTTTTAGAAAGGATACCCATTTTTCGAGCAGAAATTAGGTACGGCTGAATGGATTAGGTCTGCACCCTTTCCGTTGAGATTGTTGGTTTGACTGTGAAAAAGGCCCATATTTCTTATAGACAACCAAAGTAAGGGAGCGTAAACTAAAAAAGGGAAAATCTGGGAAGGACCAGTATTTAAAGCAAGAATTAAAAGGTTTGGACAAATTTTTACTCCCATTCTATAGCCCGATTAGAAGTAGTACTGGAGAGAGTTTTAATCTCACCTTTATTTTTACTTACTACGTGGTATCAGGAAAAGTAAGTGATAAGGGGGTCTTCACACACACCAGGAACCTCTTTAAAGTTTGTTAGTTAACAGTGAGCTGTAATTAACTATCAGCTTGTTAGGTCTTGGCTATTAAAGGAGGGTGGCACCTTGCTTGATGTACATTATAGAACTATTTTAGAACATTTAGCTCGTATTTCACTGGAAAAACAGCCTTTCCTTTCTTTACCCCATTTTGCTGCAAGTACCTTTAGTTCTTTTAAAAACCGAAAAGGTTACACACTATTCGACACTGGCTTTTTACCTTGTCTTTAATATTTGGTTGTCCAATGACCCAATCGTGTCATATTGTACTTTTCATCGTATTTGTGATTCAGTAGGAGATGCTGGGGTAAGCCGAATCAAATCTTACAATTTAATATATTGTTTTGCATCATACTGTTGGCTGCACTCGATCTGTATGATTGTTAGGGTTTACCCATTATTTAAAGAAATATGCCTAACTTTAGAGCGTGAGGAAAATGAGCGTGACTCAATGCCATATTTAAGTCTTTAACCATGATTATCTTATTTTGTATTTATTTTTAGAATGTAGAGTTTTAACATCTATCTATCTATCTATCTATCTATCTATCTATCTATCTATCTATCTATCTATCTATCTATCTATCTATCTATCTATCTATCTATCTATCTATCTATCTATCTATCTATCTATCTATCTATCTATCTATCTATCTATCTATCTATCTATCTATCTATCTATCTATCTATCTATCTATCTATCTATCTATCTATCTATCTATCTATCTATCTATCTATCTATCTATCTATCTATCTATCTATCTATCTATCTATCTATACATTTATCTATCTCTC
>RDPX01000364.1:468420-499659 GCA_003991215.1 Morbakka virulenta
ATTATTATTACTATTACTATTACTATTACTACCCTTGTGTCATTGTTATTAATAAAAAATAGCGAGAATGCAAAATAATAGACTTTGCCATACCTTATGATAGTAACGTGTATGAGAGAAAGACTGAAAAACACCTGGCAAGAATACTGCAGAAACTATGGAACATGAGAACAAAAGTCATTTCTATTGTAATAGTGAACGTGTGACAACCCCAAGAAATTTTCCAGAACATTTTTTCTGACCTTGGCATAGGAACAGGAATTGTTGAATTGCACAAAACTGTCAATCATCTACTCTGCAACGTTTACTGCGATCAACATGTTAGCTGTTCCCGGTACCACATACAGCTTCAGCATTATTGATTGGAATCTAAGTGAGATAAAACTACTCGACTGTAAAATCAGAAAAATATTGACAATTTACAACATGTACCATCCTAAAGCTGATGTTCATTGTCTTTACCTCCCCCAGAAGTTCTGGGGAAGGGGTTTAACCCAACAAGCAACTCTTATAGAACAACCACGGTTGGTCTTTTTAGTTTCTTAGATTCATCTGATGATTGCATGGTGAAACTCGTCTAAATGCACGAGAAACAAAAAAGGTCACACTCTGTTATGAAGGAAGCTAAAGAATTTGCACGGGAATTAGATCTAGATCAGGAAATTCGGTTTAATTAAGAAATGAAGAATATCAAATGTGCTAGAAAACTAAAAGGAGTAGCAAAACAAAACGGAAAGGAGCCTTTCGACAATTCTTGGAAGTCGAAACCGTTGCATGGCTGATGCAACGGTTTTGACTGATGTAAGCTGATGTAAAAATAGCGGAAAGCCATCAGTGGTTGCGTGGTGCTGGTTTGAAGACGAAGACAGAAGGGTTTTTTGTCGCTGCGCAAGATCAACGTCTTTTTACAAGGAATTATCCGGCAAATATTGTTCAGAACGGTGCAGCCCCTAAGTGGAGGTCCGGTAACGAAAGTAGTCAAACCACTGACCATCTCATTTTCGGATAAACTATTCTTGCCCTAAATGAATACACTAACTGAAGATCGCGTTGGCTAATATGTACACTGGAAAATTTGCAACCACAATGCTATTGATACACCTAAAGTGACTATCCTATGGAATTTTCCAATAAGAACCGACTGACCAATAAAGGATAACAGTCCAGATATCGTTATTAATGATAAATTGAATAAAAAGAAACCAGGTATAAAGGTCATAAAATTAAGATATAACGATGCAGAGAATGAAAACGTAAGTAATCTCGTGTTTTTACTCAAGTCTTGCTTTATGAGCACGTGGAACCATCAGAAAAGGCACGGAAGATAACATCAGAGATGTCTCAGGAAATATGAATAATTTGGGAAGTGCAAAAGACATTAATTAGTTTGTACAAAGATCCTCCCCAAAGTTCGTGGTATTTGAGTTTCAGGATTCGGCATGCCTAGATGTATTGGTTACACCTGGCCGCGGAAGAAGCATTTGAAATAACAATTATAATGATAATGATATATTTGAGGAATTTAGTTGCTCTGACAAAAGCAGCCTTTAACGCCAGTAATTGGTCTCAGACCAAGCCCCGTTGTTAAAGACTGAGCGCTGCGTTTAGGATTCTTGCAATGTTTGTAATGAGGTTTGTGTACTGACAATGATGCCAGGTATGCCAGTTGCTATGATGAACTTTGCATTTTGACAGAGGTAAATGCTATATTAACTAATGGCATTTGTCAGTTTTCGCTTGATCTTCGGTGCACAATCCCAAGCGAGGGCTTTGTACTTGTTTATTTTATGATCTTTTTAGTGACGATGTTGTGGTCCATTTAGTCATGACGATGTGTGCCATTTTTTGTATTCTCCTAGCACAGGTACTATATCTGGTCAGTTTTATATGAATATAGATGCCGTCTTGATCTCCACATGCCATAGGGTTTCACTACTGTGATGGGACAGTAGAGGCTTAGGGGACCTATTTGTAGCAGTTCTTAATCCTTTGATTCCATATTTACATCATGCCGTTTGATGTATTCTGGTGAGAACAAAGTCATGACAAATACAATGCCTTTGCTTGGTTTATTCGTTACACCGACTGGCTATTTGTATTGGAGACTCACTCAAGGGCCAAGGTATGATTTGCCTGATTGCTGATACTTCTAGCAAAATTCAAGAAGGTACTAATAATAGTGACAATACTACTATTAACACTCGTAATAATCGATAATGGTAAATAACAATAATATAAATGACAGGAAGGTAATAAAATGTATTAAAATGAATTTTCAATGACACGAATCTGAAAAAACCCCAAGATTTGACGATATTTGAAGAGTGGTGACCGCAGCTTTATAAAGAACTCAGGGTTATTAGATACACATTGAAATGTCAGTCTTCTTTTGAATGCATAATTTCTCTCATATTGTTAAATAATGAATTCTTAAATTGAAAAATCTAACACATGCTAGCGTGTAAAACGGACATTAAAACGAATATGATGATGATGATAATGATGATGATGATGATGATGATGATGATGATGATGATGAAATTGGTCCATATATAGCTTGCAACGATAGAGTTTTATCTGAGTTGAAATTACTGGAATAGTGTGAAAGCGAGTAGTCCCCTGTGGCTACACCTCATCATGTTTCCTTCCTTTTTAGTAATACCCCTTGTCAGCACTCCACCGCGCCACGCCCTTTTCAATCAGACCTTGACATCTGCACCTTCGTTACCCAAAACATACACCACAATTAAAGTATGTGGGTATGTATTCAGCTAATTGACTTGTGAAGCTAAAATTTCGTCGATTTCAAATTACAGGAAATACTGGCAGTATAATGCCACAAGCGATATAGCCCAATTCTTGTGTTTTCCCTTTTTACCTCATGCCACCCAAGGAAGGTATATTCCCTTTTTGCTGTTGGCTAAATGTACATAAAATTATGCCATCAGGTCGAGACTTTTGCTTGTTTTTGATTCCTTTTTTAATATAATACGTTTCAATTTTGTTCACCACATTGGAACCCGTACACTATACTGTGGCTGTATAAGTCACACCACGTGAGAACATAAGATAGCAGTGGAAGTGAATTTGAATCTATCAATCTTGCCCAATGTTTATTTCCATTTGATTTGCCTAGTTAAAAGTCAGGATTGTTCTTGTAACTGAGACCACTGACCAGATATTTGAGATAACAGCTTAGGGATAAAGGCTCGACGTTAGCGAACACCTGTTCTCGTGTAGTGTACGGTGTTTATCTTTGTACTTAGTTTATTCTGGGACACACTGGAAGCTGTTCTTGGCAGATGTCGAAATAAAAAAAGCGAATAGAAGAGAAGCTGCGATTAACATTTTAAAGAATTACTCATGAATACATCCTTTGTTAGTCGATTGTTTTCCATGATGATTTGCCGTTATATACCCTAGATTTGCATGGTTAGACCAGTGAGCAACTTCTACAACTCAAAATGGTCTTACTTTTGATTGATTGTTGGCTCTACCTCTTTTGTTCGTCATTTGTTTGGTTGGCTTGACATTCTGAATAAAATCCAAAGGTGGCTTAGAATATTTTGTGTGATTTCTGCTCTTAATTACCCTGAAAACCTTACACACAGAATATCGTCTTTTGCATTGATAAGCATTTTGAGTGTTATTAAATGGAATGTTAATATGCAATACACCAGCTCAACCGAAATGCCATGTCCAGCATGTAGAAAATCCATTATGCTATGTTCAAAAAAATTCTTCAATTACTTTTATTTCCTACAAATATATATATGTGTGTCTGTCTGTCTGTCTCACTGTCTGTATGGCCGTGTGTCTGTGTCTGCAGGGTAGGGTCATAAGTTGTGTTTAACTAATGAGAAGCATGTTTAATGTAGAGGTTTATTTCAATAATATGCTAAAATAGAGACCCTCAATCGAAGGTATACTGCATATCAATCATTTCTTTACAGCGACAGGAGCACTACGTTTGACTCAAAACAAGCATTAATTATATTCCAAACCTAAAAATATGGCAATTTCCCCCAAAATATAGCGAATACAAAGGTATTTCTGTAAAGCACATGATGTGGTGTTTCAGCAAACGATATATTTTAATTATCCAACATAATCTATGGCAACAACAAACTCTAAGTCATTACATTCACTAACCTCCAGTAAACGGTTTATTTAATTATAGAATTGGCCCCCAAGTTTTAGAACAGTTTTTGTAGCATGACTTTTAACAACAAACAAACAAACAAACCTTCACAGTTGGTTATTGACAAGAAGGCTTAAAGCAGGGGTTTTCTCCCTTTTTTTCTGGTTTTCATTAACCTTGTTTACAACACTTTGATGTCCTCATTTGATGTATTTATTTATCAACGCACTGAGATAACGCAGTAAGATGGTTTTTAAACCTCGCCTCACAGAAATTGTAAACAGTTCCTTCCAGAAAACATTTTCAAAATAAATACTATTTTCATACAAACACGTGTTCATTTGAGGTTATTTGATGCAGCAGACGTGTTTTTGACTGTAGTAATTTTCAACAAACACCCCATCATGACTGTAAATTCTGTATGCTTCAAGTAAATTTTTATCATTTTCTGCTACTCTCTATATTAATTTGGAGGGTAATTCAAACTAAGTGGGGTTTGCCAAGTTGTTTTCGATTTTGAAGATAAGCTTGATCGTGTCAAGTGGAGAAAATGCACCAAATTATGGACAGAAAGTCAGAAAATCCATGAAAGTGAACAATCCTGATTGTAATAAAACGACGACGAAGTTCAGAAAAAGTTCAGGTAGTGATATTGTTCAAAACACAATTGTACCAGATTACATTAAAAAGACTAAAACATCATCATCATCATCATCATCATATTCGGTTTAACGTCCGTTTTACATGCTAGCATGTGTTGGACGATTTCTTGAAATTGACTTCCAAGTTATCCTATCCTTCACCAGGTCTCTGCTGACACCTTTTTCTTTTAGATCCATCCTTATCACTTCCTCCCATGTTTTCTTTGGTCTTCCTCTGCCAGTGGTTCCTGTCACCTTGATTGTTCTGCATCTACTTGTCCAAGCATTCTTGTCCATTCTCTCCACATGACCAAACCAACGAAGCCTCCTATTCTGCATACAGCTGCCAATACTGTCCAGATTCAATCTCCTTCTGAGTTCATTAGAACTGAGCCTGTCCTTTAGACTTACGTTGCACATCCATCTTATCATTCTCATGTCATTCCGCTCCATGCGGCTGACATCTTCAGCTTTCACTGGCCAAGTTTCACTGCCATACATCATTGTGCTACGTACACATGCCTGGTAGACTCTACCTTTGGTAGGTAATGGCAGAGCTCTGCTGGTTAACAATGGCATCAGCTCCCTGAACTTACTCCATCCACTGTTAACCCTTGCTGTAACACTTGCACCAGCTCCCCCCTCAGCTCCAAGGGTGTCACCAAGGTAGCAAAACTTCTGGACAACCTCAATATCCTCATCCTCCAAATGCACTTTATGTAGGTCTAAGTCACAGGTTGCCTCTCCTTCTTTGCACCTCTTGCAGCTAAAACGGTTAGTTTCTGTCAGTTTGCCCTTTATTCCACTGCACCGTTTATGTACCCAGTGCTTGCAAGTACCACAATAGATTGAGTTGCTCCCAACTCCCTTCCCACAGACTGAACAGGGAAACTTTCCTTTCTCCAATGGCTTTCCTAAATTGCAACCACTGACCATCACTTTTGTCTTGCCCATGTTCACTCTCAAACCTTTACCTTCCAAACCCTTCTTCCAAGTCTCTAACTTAGCAAGTAGACCATCCAATGTCTCACAGGAGAGAACCAGGTCATCTGCATATAGCAATTCCTCTGGGCAACCCTTTCGAAACTCTCTTGACAGTGCTTCCAAAACACAAATAAAAAGCAGTGGACTTATTACAGATCCCTGATGAACTCCAACACCCACACCTAAATTCTCAGTATAGGAACTGTTGACCCTTACCCGACTTTTAGCATTTCTGTACATTGCCTGAACAACCTTAATCAGCCATTCACTTACTCCTAGTTTCCGTAAAGCCCACCAAACAACTTCTCTTGGCACTCTGTCAAAGGCTTTTTCCAAATCCACAAAGGCAAAGTACAGCTTCTTGTTTTTCCCAAGGTACTTCTCTTGCATTTGTCTAAGGATAAAAATGGCATCAATAGTTCCTCGTCCAGGCATAAAACCAAATTGCATGTCATCAATGTTTATTTCAATTCTAATTTGTTTTTCCATAACTCTTTCAACAACTTTCAGGACTTGGTCCATTAACTTTAATCCTCTGTAATTATCTCTTTCTAGAGCTTCTCCTTTTCCTTTGTAACAATTGATAATTGTACTTATTTCCCAGTCCTCAGGAATGACACCATCTCTTATGATCTGATTTGTTAGATCAGTGATCATCTCTATACTTCTTTCACCTGCAGCTTTGACCATCTCTGCCACAATTCCTGAATGGCCAGCTGCTTTGCCTTTCTTCATTTTCTTTACAGCTTCCCTCACCATTTCTTTCTCAATGAAAATGGCTGGTCCAGATACTGTTTCTACCTCTCCAAGATTTTCTCTATCCCAAGAAAACTCTGTGTTCAACAATCTCTCATAATAGCACTTCCAGGTATTCTTCTTTTCAAGTTCACTTGTTGCAAGTTCTCCATCATCATTCCTGATACACTTTTCTCCAATGATATCCTGATTAGTCTTGATCATCTGCTTAGCTATCTTGAATACTTCATTCTTCTGGTCATCTCTACACATTATGTCTGGAAACCTTCTTTTCTCGGCATCCATCTTTGCTTTGTAGATTGCTTGCCTAGCTACTCTCTTGGCCTCCAGATACCTTTCTTTGTTAACTAACCCCTTTTTCCATTGACTCCACAGCCTTCTCTTCTCTTTCACATAATTTTCAACAGAAGTATTCCACCACCATGTCACTCTATGACGTGGAGGCCCTTTTGTCCAGCCACAGACTTGGTCTGTGGCTTTCAAAAGTGTATCCTTGATCTTCTCCCATTGCTCTTCTACACTTTGTAGGTCTTTTCCTGGACTAGCACCCACAATTCCATTCACTTGATCTTCAAAGGCCTGCTTTACTTGTCCATCATTTAGTCTCCACACCTTTCTCCTTGGGATATACTTTCTTTTCACTTTATGTACTTTCTTAATCCTGAAGTCACAAATTACTGGCTTATGCTGGGTCACAAATTCTTCACCGGGTATCACTTTTACATCTTGCAAATACTTCCTGTCTTTTGTCTTTACCAAAATGTAGTCCACTTGAGTCATAGCTGTCCCAGACTCATAGGTTACCAGATGGCTATTCCTTTTCTTAAAAATAGTATTCGCCACCAACATGTCCATGGCAAGTCCAAACTCTAGAATTCTTTCACCCTCCTTATTTCGGTCACCATATCCATTTCCTCCATGGACTCCCTCAAACCCAGATGCTGTTCTTCCAACATGGCCATTTAGATCACCTGCAATAGCAACAATTTCTTTCTCTGCCAGCTTACCAGTGACTGCAATGAGACTGTCATAGAATTGATCCTTGTCTTCTTCACTTAAGCCACATTGTGGTGCATACACTGATATTGCTGTGAAGATTGTCTCACCTATCATCAGTTTAATCAGCATAATTCGATCATTTATGCGTTTGACATCAATCACCTTGTCTATCCATTTCTCTGCAACAAAGATACCTACACCACCTGTGCCTTTTCCATTACCAATCCAAAACAGCTTGTATGTTGCCTTTTTCCCTTCTATCATTCTTACAGATTTCCCTCTCCATCGTGTTTCTTGGATGCAGCACAAATCAATGTGTCTTCGCTCAAGAAACTCTGCTACTTCACCAGATCTACCTCTCAAACTTCCCACATTCAGACTACAGAGTCTGAAGCTTGTCATCACTTCCTTCGGTTGATGTAGTAGCTTGATAACGGTCTGATTTTGCCTACATCGAGCAAAGGTCCTACCGTGCGTGACACCTTCACTTAAATTAGTTCCAGTCTCGTTTACGCAGTTATACCGGATATCTTTGGATGTCATTTCATGGTATGATGAGGCAGTGTTTTTATAGGCCGGATGCCCTTCCTGACACCAATCCATTAAGGTAATGGGGACCAGAGTTTTTATTGAGACACCATCTCTAGGTGATTGCCATCCAAGGCTGAAGAGCGCTTCACCTGCCCGTGAGAGAAAGACTATACCCCGCCAGTCCTCAAACTGGTATTTCATGCTTGAATGAGACCAAGCATGGTCTTCGGGGCATGGTCTTCGGGGACTAAAACACACACAAAAAATATTGACTCCGAACATATGAGCCATTGTAAGATTTAAAAGTTAAGCATAAGTAATGCGTTTACCTAGTGTTACAGAGAGAGAGAGAGAGAGAGACAGAGACAGAGACAGAGACAGAGACAGAGACAGAGACAGAGACAGACAGACAGAGACAGAGACATTTATAGGCAACACTGGACGCCAATATTCTTGTTGAAATGGTGTTGTTTTGGTACATGTTATTTCTTTTTTTCGATTGGACATCAAACTCTTCATAAGCGCAGGTCATGAATAGGGTCTTACTGATTAATGTACTCATTTGTATATGAAAATCGGTGAAGGTTCAGTAGAGCAGAAAACATATACATCAGAAGTGACAGTGACTATTTTTTAGCTCCAGTTTGTAAACTGGTGATTAAAAGTGTTAAATAATTACTGTCGCCGTTTGATAAACGAAGTCTGAAAAACAGTTTTTTTACTTTTTATTGCCATTAATATGGGATTGAAATTAAGAAGTGAACAGGTAATTGTTAGGTCAAAAAGTTACAAAGGTTTGGGCTGGTTCATTGTAGTCTTAACCGTATATTTTCCAGGGGTTTTCTTGATTGTGTTTTTTCCTATTAAAATGTCAGGTTGGGAACGTGCTATAGATTCGCATGGCAGAGTGTACTACATTGATCATAATACACGAACTACTACTTGGAATAGACCAAGGCGAGGAGGTAGGGTGATTAGTATTGTTATTATGTTTCCCCTGTACATATGATTCTTAAAATTTCCGAATGTGCCATGTAATCACATTAAGTAGCAAGCAATTTAGCTATAATGTAATAAATAGGTAGATTTAGGTAGATAGATAGATAGATAGATAGATAGATAGATAGATAGATGGATATATATATATATATATATGGATAGATAGATAAATAGATAGATAGATAGATAGAGAGACAGACAGACAGACGAATAAATAGATAGCAGAACAACGATGTTTTGCCTTTACACTGCTCCGTATTGACTTTAAAACCGTAACTGTGATATTATGATTGTAATAATAAGAACAATAACAGTAGTGAAGGAACTCGCCAAAGCTCTACCTACGTCACATTAGTAAAAGGTCTTAGTCCATGATAAATTCCAAAGTACTGCCCCATTACATTAAAGAGTTTTACAATCAGATTGTCAATTGTTTCTTAGTTATCTTTCCAGAATACGTCCGTTCGTCCGTCCAGATCCGTCCAGATTCCAAAGCTCGCTCACTTCAGGAACGTCTTATCCCTTCCTTAAACTGAGGGATCAAAAATCCTCCCAAAATTAAAGACCGACCACCATAAGTTCGCCAATTAAAACGAAATATTACCGTTTGTGCAAAAAGACTGCAGGTACAGCTCGTGTAGTTGCAAAAGCTAATTACCCATAAATCTTATATTATATAACACATATAACAACTGCTTTTCAGGGAATCGAATTCCTAGTACAAATTGGATTGGTTATGGGGAAAGGTTTTAGAGTAGCCCCTGTACTTGGTTTTTGAAAGCACTTAGTAAAATATCGCCTGTCATCAGAAACTTCTTTTAACATACTATGATCCCCTGCAACATTTAACTTCACATCGTCATAACAAGGGTATATGTGTACACCTGATATCACCAAAGCAAATTATGATGTATTACAGAGTCCATCTGCTTTTCTCATTTGTGTGGCCTTAATACCCTTGTCATAAAAATTAAATGAAACGCAAGATATATGAAAAAATAGTCACAAATTTGTACTATATGGAGTATTAAAACTTGTGTGTCAAGTAAAACAGAGAATTGAAGGGGCTCTTAGCAAAGGTAAAAATGCTTAGTGATGTTATCAATATCACTAAACAAGCGTGGTAATAAAATGTAGACTCCGTTTCCAGAATAGATTAGAAGCTGAAAACCCACTGTCAGTGCAAATTGTGCAGTGTAGTTGAAACGATCTTAATTGGAATTTTAGTGATCTATGAAGAATTGGTATTATGGTAAACAAGCTGATAACATAAACCAAATATGTTATCTGAAGTTAGATGTACACAAAGAGCCCTCTGCTTTGTAAAGGTGGACCTCTAATACAACTGGAACTGGCCTACAAGAATACCACTATTAAACTAGAAACATACCTCTATACTAATAATGATTGGGTGACAATCTCTTGTATCAACATAAGGGAACTAAGAAGTTACACTTCGTTATAAAAGAGGCTTGAATTCCCCCGGCCCACCACACCGGTGATACTGTAAAAATAAGTAAGAATTGTAGCACAAAGCAAGAGGATGAAAAAGAAAAGACTACACCCGAAAGGAACCGTTATTATAAAGAACCCATGAGTTGCAAAATATATTAATTCGCACTCGTTGGTCTGAAGGATATAAAGAGCATTTGGTGCTACGTTGTTATGGAGTGTGCCGAACTAAGTAATGGAAAGTTAGTGTTTATGTCATAGTAATTCAAATAGAAAAATGCTTTCTTTTTAATAATGCGCTTGGAAAAACATTCTGCAGGGATAAAAGTCAATTGAAAAATGATTCGAAATATACTTCCCAAATAATGTTACTTTTAGTTTTAATTGTCAAGGAAAGCGAAGTCTTAGAGAATATGCAGGACCAGATATTTTTGACATCAGCTGTACTGTTTCCATCTGCACGTAACTTTCGTTGATTGCATAAGTTCCTTGCACAAACGGGCCTCAGCATAATGTGCAAGATGAGCCAACAACACAATAGAAGACAAAATGCATTATTTGGCAGTAACCTTTTGCTTTTGTTATTCAGCAAAATTTACCTCACATTGTTGTTGGTGTCTGGTGTACTTCAGGCTGCTCTGAGGTCGAAGTACATCAGAAATCAATATTTCGCAATCAATACTTGCAACAGAGATGAAAATATTTTTCAACTAAAACACTGCACAGTTGTCATTGTCCTCAGCCCGTCTCATGTTCTAGTATGTCTATTGGAATGCCTATTTCACTGAAGTTTTGAAGTGACCCCAAGATGAGCCAAGTCACAAGAAATTGAGGCCTCTTTAATGTATCTCCTTTCATCTTTTTAACTGGCATCCAAACAACGCAGACTTGCTCTTTGTCCATGCCTGGCTTTTGTAATATTGTGCAGGGAGAAAGATTAATCATTGACAAATAACGACTTTTACTACATAAAACATTTCGCAGGGGTTATCAATTTGTAATGTTGCTATTCTTGAGGTCCTAAATTATATGGATTAATATGCTTCCTCGCATTGTGATTTCAAAGAGACAAATTCGCAGGTAGTTTCCTTCGATATTTTTTTAATTTCTGGCTGTCTGGGTTCATTGTTTCATGGTAGTATTGCTCATAGTCTGTGCGTCATCAGA
This sequence comes from Morbakka virulenta, assembly GCA_003991215.1. NCBI lineage: Eukaryota > Metazoa > Cnidaria > Cubozoa > Carybdeida > Carukiidae > Morbakka > Morbakka virulenta. The sequence continues at coordinate 480,091 of RDPX01000364.1, forward strand.
CAAAGGGAAAATCAAGACATGAAAGGGACGAATCAGTCAAGGCTATTGTCAGGGCAGGAGGCTGTTGTTTTTTGCCTGCTTTTTTGCTTTTTCCACCGGCAGACCGCTGTGGAAAAGTTATTCTTGGGGAGTACCAGAAATGGGGATGCACCTTGCAGCTTACTGCAGTCTGTTTTCGAGGAAGAATCTCTTGGTAATTTTTGGTGTTGTGATGAATTTTCATGTATATAGGTATGTGCATGTACCTATATCGAATTTGTGGGGGGAGTTTTGTATGTGTTACTTTGTTCATCTTTTTAGGTTGTTGTTGTTGTTGCCTGTGAGGTTTGTGAGGCTTGAATGTTGGTAGATGGCTTCTGTTTGATATAGAAGGATAAAGTAAGAGGTGTCGAAGTGATTTTCTTCTAAAGTGTATAAAACCTTATTTTATGTAGCTTCGAAGTTGACAGAAAAGGTGACATCCTTACCCGACAGACCTACATCGATGCATCCATATTGATATACACATGCACATAGTTAAGTTAAGCAAGTGTCAAAGCTGATTCCATTGATAGTTAGTATTATTTCTGAAAACCGCCAGAGTGGGAGCATTCGCTCTTTACGCTGAGCTGTGAAACCTGCAGCAAAAACAGACCGTTGCCGTTCGTGCTGTTTGCAGGGTTTCTGAAAGACAACAGATTTAAAAAATACGACTGTTGGGACCTTGGAACACTTCTGCCTGAGTTTTACAGATTTACCCTTGCATCTTGATAAATGTTTTGAATATTAGTGTTTGATAGAAAGGCAAACAACATAAGTGAATATTTCTTTTTGGTGATTATTGCTTTTCCTTTGGCAAAGCACACCACAACTGGAGCCTCGGTGAAGATCAAGGGAATAAACATTTAAACAGTTTACTGATACATTTGTTTTGCATTTGTACTTCTAAATGTTTTACCCAATAGGTTTTTTGTGGTAGATTCAGACACTAATTTGCACGTCCGGTAAAGCAAAAGTTATAAATCACGAAAACAAGTGTATTGAATGAAATTCTTTGAAAGCTTCAATTGCATGAGTGCTGTCAAGGGGCACAAATTCCTATTATTCCTGAAGTCATAGGCACGTGACAAGGGTTTTTTTTATGACTGTGTTCATCAGCCTTGAGACAAGCGTACTCTTTCAGATAGAAAGTCGTGCTTTATTCAATGCACATGTTTTGATTAATATTGACGAAATCACTGAATAATTATGACAATTAATATCTCATACATATGTAGCTGAATTACTTGACTATTCTTGCCATGAATTGTAGGAATATAAATAATTTGTGTGACTGTTATGTACCTTTTAAAGCACAGAAAGAAACAAAACATGTTGATTTTTTGCAAGATATTCGTTTCTTTCGAAGGGCTTTGCTCAGTACCTTTTTTTGCTTGAGATAATTGAAACCACTATCAAGGTAGACATCCAGGGTTGACGCTTGTTGTTTTATCTGACAGACAGTGCAGTTTTGACTGCACAGTCTATTTTTAGAAATGGCACATTGATAAAAGACAACATTCCACAAGGTTATATAATATTGAACATTTGTAGATTTACTTGTGATAGTTAAGTTAAACCAGCACATACTTGTCACATGCGAAAATGCCGAGTCTCAATTTAAGTCACCCAAACATGTCCGCAGGCCATTCTGAAATCATTCACTTCCTCTTCAAAGCAAACATGATATCTGTTTTTATTTTTACTCTGCATTGAAAGTGTAGATACGCAATTGGGACAGTCATCTTTTACAAATGCTGAAAAAAGAAAAGAAGTCAATATTTTGTTTTAAGAATCACTCCAAATGAGTTCCGTTTGCCACCTTTAACTAAAGTTGTGGCACGAAAACAACTCTTATTTTTTGACTCGTTATAGTAATGCTTTGTACACAAAATGAGTCTGCACACGATACCAAATAAAGTCATAACATTACAGTAGCTCCATTAGTTGTTTTAATGTAATCAATTTGAGCACATTCTCTTACTTTGTTTATGTTCTCTTACTATTTGAAGTATACGATCCGTTGTCACGTCTACATACTTTTGTAGCTCTGGTAGTTACTTTGTAGGATAATTCTAGTTGTATGACCCCTCAGTCACCTTCACTTTTTGATAAATACAGGCGAAACACATTTGCTTTGATGAAGTGCCTTTTATCCAAAGTTTATTATTTGATATGATGGATTTCCTCTCCTGCATTTATTTGTATTTATTATTATTATTATTATTATTATTATTAGTAGTAGTAGTAGTAGTAGTAGTAGCAGTAGTAATAGTAGTAGTAGTAGTAGTAGTAGTAGCAGTAGTAGTAGTAGCAGTAGTAGTAGTAGTAGTAGTAGCAGTAGGAGTAGTAGTAGTAGCAGTAGTAGTAGTAGTAGTTGTTGTTGTTGTTGTAGTTGTAGTAAGGATATTTTGCCTTTACATCTCTCAAGCTTTTGCAAGATCGCCCTGTGGAGGTACAACCAATAGAGTTACTCTTTAAAAAGATAAAATTTATCGTTGCTATTGAGTTATTCTATGAGCCAAAGCTGAAGTATCAACGCACGCAACTTGATCGCTTCGCATGTGGAATCACTCCTGTTGACATCATTGAGTTTTCAAAGGCATACGATTCCAAATATTGGTTGCAAGGGGGTTATAATACTCAAATTACTTTATTTTCACCTGTTGTTGGGCAACAGATTTGAGAGTGATCCCACAAGGGGAAATCTGTTAAAAAGACTTTATGGATAATCTTGACCAAAATTTTAAGAAGCGGTTAATTCAAACAAGAGAAATTTTTGTAAAATGTGAAACGTATGTGGCGTTTCTTAATTGTTTAGAAGATACGTTACTGTCATTTTGTTGTTTTTATGTCGGCACATTTTATCCATCTGAATTCCATGCACTCAGTTTACTAGATACGTGCGTCACCCAGTTCCATTGGTTTTAAAACTTTCATCCACTTTGTGTGCAGTCCACAACACTGCGTTAACCTAGACTTCCACTCTGTTTGGGTTTTAAACCTCTGCTGTTAAGTTTTTGCTATTATTTTGCTTCTCACTGCTCATTTGTTTGTTTACCCTGGAACCTACTGTAAAGCCTCGCAGTTGTTTTTGTACTCCAGTCTGTCTTGGTATTAATTTTCACATTATTAAGGCTTTGAGCGTCCACAAGGTGTATTTTTCACAAAATCCTCATTGATCGTTAAATTCCTGGTGAGATTTTTTTGCCAAACATATTTCTGGCATTTAGTATTAATTGTGGTTGCACAGATAAACCACTACCATTTGGCCATTAATGCCACACTTGTCATTGAACTATCGGCCAAGGATGAGATTTTCTCTGTTTTTCCAAGTTGCAATGAATTAGAATCAGTCTGCCTTGTTAAACGTTACACTTAGCATATCATTTATGATTCGACATTTTGAAAGCTCAGATAATTTTGCATCTGATGCCATGTTTGCGATATCCCCTTTTCTTTTGGTACTTTTATAGCATTGGGTGCGATCTTCTGTTACCACTGAAACTATGAAAAGAATACCAGACTGAAATGAAAAACCACAGCTAGTGCTTCTTTTGCTGTAGGTTCTGTAGAGGTACTTGAATTTTGGGAGTTAACAATAATTGTTGTACTTAATTAGCCCATGGATGAGGCTTTCCAGTACCAAACCACGTTAATTTTTATTTTTTGTGACATCACCCTATATATACCCACTACAGACGGGAATGAAGATACCATATAATTTTAAGAACGTTGGATCTTTAAATGAACCAACATTCTAGGCGAGATTTAAATTTGAAGCAAAACACTGCACTCGGTTATATTGAGTTTCCTCTGATTTCAGGTTATGATACCTTAACGTTTGGTTTTGGTTTGAAAATGTTACTTTTAAACGGCGAAGTAATAGTTGCGTTTTGCTTTGGCTAGTATTTTCTTACGCTTAGGAAAAGAAATTGATTGAAGCTGAACAAAATTTAGTTAGCCATACGTATTATAAAGTTTTGAATGACATATCTGCTCTGTAATATTTAAAAACGAAAAAGACAGCTCCAGCTTTATGGTTAAGCTTAAAATACTCCATGGATCATTGATTTTTACTATGTATAAAGAACAATATTGTTTTGCCATCATTTTCGAGATCTTGGGGAACAAGGGCTAGTTTAGTTTAAAACCAGGGTGTGAAGAAAACCCATCCACGCATTACAATGGAAAATTGAAATTCGCCACGAAAACTTTGCCGTTTCTTGTATTTATTCCCCTAACAAATAGTCTGTACTGTGTAAAGTTGGGCAAACTCAGCTGAATAGTTAAGGTCTTAACGACGTGTTACGTTTATTTATCGATGTGGTCGTGTTATTTGATATTGATGATTTAATGCACAAAATCTTGTCAAGTGGACCCGGCCCCAGGTGGACTACTTACCCCAGGCCAATCTGGAAACCATCATATCAATGTTCGGTTAATATAGTACTACTGCAACGAAAGTAATTTTAAGTGAGATGAAAGTTCTTACGTCGCATACAAAGTATTGCATGAGTTTTATTTATTCTTAAGTTTTTGAGGGTTTGTTGTGATGTCACACATATGTCTTTCGTCCTCAAGATTGATAGATAAAATAATACATAATATACCCACTATTTAAGTACGGACAGCGTTTTGCGATTAAGTGTACCCAAAACAGTCATGCCCAAATTGGTTATTGCTATTCAGCTCTGAGCTGAATAGAGAAAACAGCGGGGTTTCTTCCACCCCTCCTTTGTTTTTACCGTTACTAAAACGCCAATTATTTACCGTTTCGTCGGGGTTTTTTGTCATGGACCAGATATGTGTCAATTGGAATACTTTCGAGCAAAATAAATGTTCCATTGCGTTTACAAACAAGTTTAAGAACGTCCTTGCATAATGGCCAGCACAGGCTTATTTACATGGACATTGGTACAAACCACACTTGTGACCGCTGCTTTCTCTAAGTAATATAGGTAGCCGCACCGCCACTGGTTGGCAAGTGTGGCAGATACATATTGCGTAAAGACTGTCTGAGCTTTCGACTGGGTTAATGGAAATTGAGCACAAATGGGTTAGGGAGATAGAAAGGGAAGAATAGCGCTTATTCAGTAATTTTGACCAAGCGACAGCAACTGAAAATATAACAGTACTGTTAACAACAAAAAGGCATCAAACCGTAAAAAATAATTAGAAAACGGGCATTTTGGGCGTATCCACAGCGTAAACACTTGTGCAGGGCTACGTGTAAAAAGGGGACCTCCAGTTGAAAGACTAATATAGCACATATAAAGGTGTTTGACAATCCTAGGTTCCACATAGTTGACTACATAGACCAGGTATTAAATCGCTGTTGCCGGTTTGGGTTAGTATGCAATATCTAAAAAAGGGGGTTGGATGGGGATAAAGTTGCCCCTTAACTGTGCTTTGCAACGCTGCGAATGCTTCATGTTGGCTCTTTCTCTTTACGGTAAAACAGTGAAAACACTTTTTTACAAAAACACTCGTATTACACGCATAATAAATTTTACAGCTTACAAAATATTAATTTTTATTATATACACAGTCTAACATGAACACTATTTATTTCCTTGCCATTTCAGGAATTCTTTCTTCAACCCTTTTCTGCTTGCCCCCTAATTATGGTATATTATTTTTAATGAAAAAAGGATTTTGTTAACCTTTTTGAAAATTTGGGACTATAGATATGAACTGCAGATATATAAAACGGTATAAATGCAATTCTAATCATTTCCATGTGTTCTTTCCCCACTATGTAAATATAAATCACTGCCAGCAACAAACCCCCTTAAAAATAAGGGGCACCTGACAATGCCCATTGAAAAATTGAAATGTAGGCGGGGGGTCAAGGGTTTTAAAGAATTGAATTTTACAATACTAAACACCCACCCTCTTCGTGTTTTACCAAAAGGGACATCCTCGAGAAAGTTTTTTGGCAGCGTTTGCAGCTATATTTCTTAACATCCGAGTGCGTCTGCATATGTGCTCGCAAGTTCGATCGGTCAGCGAATGCCCGCTGACACAAGGAGCAGCAATACGGTTTTTCTCCAGTATGAGTACGAATGTGACCTTGTAAAAGCCAGGGACGGCTAAATGCTTTGCCGCAAATTGAACATTTGCACGGCAATGTGTGTGTCCTTATATGCATTTTAAGAGCACCGAGGGAAACATAAACTTTGTCGCAAAATTTACAAGTAAAAACTCGTGGAAGATTCCCTTTTTTAACCGTGTTACCAACCGATACGTCACCAAGATCAGATTCTTTGTCGAATTGCTGCTCCGTCTTAGTTAACTTTTCTATCACGAAGTCGGAAACGTTTTCATCCTCGGACTTGCAACTGTTTTGTTCATTTCCTGCTGTCAAAGGTACTGGCTTTTCCTGCTGAGTCTCGCTTGTAATTTTTGTCATGTATTTTGGACTAGATCTTCTTTTCAAGGTTGTGTTTGTTTCGTTTTTCGTGTTTACAACGATGTGATTTTCAGAAGAAAAACGCTCGTTTTCAGCAGGGTTGAAGCCAACGGTTTCATCTGGTCTCACAGAGGACTTGGTTGGCGTTTCTTTAATCTTATGGGTATATGTTCGTTTGATATGATGGTGGTGATGATACAGTTGATATGGTGGATACCAAAGGTCGTGTGTCCTACAAGGAAAGCTTGTGAAAGCTTCTGGATACGCATAGTAAAACTTCCATGGTTCATTGTGGCCGTATCTTTGACATCCCAGTAGATGGGTTGTTTTCTCCGAACTGAGGTTAGTGGTCCTCTTCCAGTCGTCTTGTTCTGTGCAAAAGAAACGAAATACACCGTTAAGAGCATTCTCATCATAAAACAATGATCGAAACAATTGCGCCATGGCGTGTGCAGTAAAAATCGCTTTTCCGACTATAGGAAGGTGAGAATGAAACAAAAATTAATAATCTCTATCCACTGGATATCGCATTGAAAAGCCTGAGGTTTCATGAATTCGGTTCATCGTCAGATTACTCCAAATTTCCTGATTGACATAGTGTGTGCCTTTGACTGCACATGGCAAAGTGACCTGGAAACACAGTTGTCATCACCATTGGTCCGAAAAAGTTGTAAAAAACCCCACCCTCCCTCAAGATCGAACTGCATGGAGAAAAAAATGACCACAACTTCCACCTATTCTAACCTGGGTTTGTAAGACTTGAAATGAAGATGACACTGACCCATCTCACTTTTTATGTTAACATGAAATATGTGCACTTACTTCTTAAGTTATGGATGGTGCTTTTTCTTCCACAAGGCTAAATGTCTTGTGCTTGACATGTTAACTCGACATTGTGTTATTCGTTCGAGTCCACTTAACTCGAAAGCATATTTCACCCATTACATATGCATACATCACATGCTATGGTGGCCCTTGCATTTCATATCTTACACCTGTACATAACATACCTATCATCGCCCTATTAATTCTCAGACTTAAAAGGGTGGGATGATCATTTTGTAATTGCAGAAATTTTAGATAAAGTCAATCAATCAACTTTGAATTCTGAGTACAGTGCTTAAAATATAGCAAGTATAAATCTTGTAAACCAAGCTTTGCTAAGCTACAGACAAGCATCATACACAATAACAGGTTTTTGATGCTTACATGTGATTACATGACAGCAAATGGGCAGCAGAACATCAAGTTTATTTAAGTGCAGACAGTGTAAAAGACAAAATTGGCCTGATGATTGCTGACCATCTTTCGGAATACTGCAAATCATTTTTGCAGCATTGACCACTTCACTTTTAACAAACACAGGTTAAATATTATTATTTTTGTTTGTGAAGCTGGCCTTCGTCCTGACAGCCATTTTACGTCAGTGAGATAAGAATTAATAGGGGGGAGTGAGTTATAAGAGGGGCTGGTCAATTTGTACCACTAAAATCATGGAAGTAAGCATAGCGACTTGCGGTACATATTTTAACACGCAGCAGACTTGGATCATCGTATATTTATTGATTTTATGAAGATTTTCATACTGTCACAGAGATCACGCCTTTTAATTAAAACACTAAAACTGAAAAAGCCGCAGTAATTATTTATTGCAGGTGCATATAAAACCTTAGTAATAGCTCTCACAATAGCCGGGTTCCTGCTGTTTCGATCTTGCAAAAGGTACGACCACAGTATAACTCTCCAAGCGTATCGCAACACGTGCAGTATTTATGGTTTTCGTGATGGCGATTTCAAGACCTGTATATTCTTAGGGGAGCAGCTGGGTCACACTTTCCCATCTGATATCTGTTAAACAATTCTTTTAATTCTTTGATGGCCAAAACAAACAGTGCACTCGTTGGTTGCTCAGTTACTGGTTCAATCTTCTCATTGATCTAACTACTTTCTTACAGACATAGTCGACACCTGTTAAAAGTATTCAAAAAACTTCGATTGCTAGATGCCTTTTTCTGAAAAATTACTTCTAATTATAACATTTGGGAGAGAGCCTTCTTGGTTACGTTTGTTTATTTGCACCTGAACAAAAATGGGTGAGAAAATTGAGCGACCTGTTTTATCCAGGTTAATTATAGAAAGATAAATTCAAGGGGTGAAATACATGTGAACCACGGTCTGACTTTGAACAAGACACAAGAGTGGATATTGATTTGAAGTAAAAGACACTTGGGAGGCTAAATGCATGTTTTGGAACAACTCACTGAAATGGCTTTATTCTGTGAAATGCAATCCTTAAATAAAAGAAATAATTACAGGAGATTAAGAACTTACCTTCAGCAAGCGTTACTTTCACTTGATCGGTGTTATCAGTCTGTTTACGTAGCGTCTTCTTGACAAGGAAAGATTTTGGCATGTTTTTGAAGATCTTTAGTTATCGGGAAGAATTTAGGCTTGTTTAAACATACAACCACCGTCTGTTAGCAGATGGGTCGTTTTGCGGAGAAACTATGTGGAGAAGACTAAGATTTATTTCAGTTCACAATGCGACTTGTTTTGCATCATCGGGCACAGTGAAATAACGAAGCTGATTTCATTCATGACGTATCTTTGGAGAGAAGTTAGAGCTTCGAAAACACAGGGCTTTGGTCATCTTTCAGTCAGTGCTGCTTCAACTGTCAATACTTTTAACTGCCTAAGAGATGAATCAATGTGTAACCCAAAGAAAGTCTCCAATTCGTCCTCATCTTTCCACTAGATCTCCAAATATTTTGATGTTTAGACAACCACAGTGTGAAGGAATGCCCCGTCGTACATTCATTTTTTTCTTCCACAACTGTGTGCAGAAATGATCCCTCTTGTTCAACTGCCGGTATTGTTTGCCTCGTCCTTGATAAAACATGGACCATTGTTAAAACAAAGTTGTTGAAAAAGTGGAGTTTCGATACATTTGAAAGAGAAAGCACCGAGCAACATTGCCTCATCAAAAGAGGCCCCATTTCCATAACAGAAAAAGTGATTGACCCGTACCAAGAAAAGAAAAGGTTTTTAAAGGCTTCGATTTTGCTCGAAAACGATTTGCTTCAATTGTTTTATGAACACCTGCTTTTTATTGTTTTCCTTTGCTGCAGGGAGGATTGCTTTCTCCGGAAGTAGATAATTGTATTTACTGAGCGAAAATTAGTCTGGTTCTACCAATTTATCGTACATTTTCGCGTGAAACAAAGGAAGAATAATTTAAGAACAAAATTTCAAACCATCTTGTGAGGCGATATGCCTCATTCTGCTGGATGTGTTGCGTTTTTAACTTTTGGTCATCTTGTTAATCGGATTAGATAAAATCAAAGTGTAAAACTTTTAGAGAAGGGCGAAGTGAAATGGTAGATACAGGTACACTGAACTATTCCACACATTGACTACTATTGAATAATCATCCACTGTGGTTTTAAAAGTGATTTTTCTTGTAGTGGCTAACACTTGCAGTTTTTAATTAACTCTATTTCTTTACCGTTCCTGGTCTATGTATATTGTTCTTCTGCCACACACGACCTGTGTAGAGTGAGCTGCTGGGATTACTTACCCCAGCTTTTTTTTGCCATTTCATTATCTTGAATTCCTACGTTGTTCAGGCCATGCCTTATCACTTGATATTCATCCAGTTGTTACCGACCAACAGAGGGGTTTAGCGTAGCGTAGCAGGCAGGCCCTACTGTACTGTACAAGACACATGGAACAATTAAGAAGAAAACACTTGAATTGCTGCAATAGCAAGAAGAAGAAAATAGCGAGTTGTTAATCCAGTATGGTATGATATTTTGTAGTTTAATGTAATAGAGTATAATATGGTGTACAACATTCAGAATATTTTATACTATACTTTTCTCTTCTTTGCTATACAATATTTGTCTTCCCCAATAACATAGTATATATGTCTTACACTGCATCTGGCCAAGAAATTCTTCACTGCCAAAACCTAGTCTCTCTTGAAGGACATCGTTTGAGCCCCAGGGAAATGCCGGGGGAAATGACGTTAAAAAATGTCTTTTACCCCTAGCACCCCATGTAAAGAATGGGGTTCTATTCAGACTTGCAAGTATAACGAATATGCAATTTCTATACAAAGACACTAAAAATTAAGTGAAATAAGGACTGAAATTATGGAGTACGCCTTGCATCTCCAGAGAAACAAGTGACCCTCCCTGTCTCCATAAAACGCATTCATATGACAAGGAACACCCATTTACCACCTTTTACTTTCATATACTTTGTGATGACAGGAGGTTTACAGCACACGATATAGATTTAGCAAAATGTCGTTGGGGCCTTTGGTTCAAATGATCAAAGCCTCCCCGTTACTTATTTCTTATTTTACATTTTGTAAACACTTTTGATTCTCCACTTTGGTAACATAACTGCCATAAACCACTGTTTATTTTAAGCCCTCGCTTTTGAATCATGTGCTTGCATTTGGTTCGAACAGAAATACACAAAATATATAATTTGGATGTATCTCATAATTACATACTCGAAGAAACCGTTTTTGATTAACTGGTTAACACGTTTACGCAAAGACTATCAGTGTGTAACATTTTGTTTTTACATTGGTACTTTCCTGTTCTAATAACATTTGGGGGAGGCATCTTAGGACGCCTCCTTTTAAGTGTAACTTTGGTATTATCACTTGAAAACAAGCCATTTATTTCTTCAAGAAAAGTTGGTTTTCATTGACCAGTCACTATTGCAATTTGAAAGATTCCATTTTTGAAATGGTATTCTTACGATCTGCTCACAACACAATTTCCTCTCGCCACTGAACAGCCATTGTGTGGTCCGTATTTTTCAACGAATTTCTCCTTTTTTGTTCCATCTTTTAAAGAGATCATCTTAAATCAACCGTGTTGAGGTTATGCTTTTTGAAATCGATCAAAGATAATATAAGTATAATAGCCTGTAGCAGGTGACTTGGTGGTTTGGCTTTGTTTGAGCCACAAAAATTTACATGCCTTTGGACTAGAATAAAATTCACCTGTGTGCATTGTTTGCAAAGAACTCACCGGCGTGATTTGATAGCTGTGAAGAAATAACAAGTGCCTTTTTCGCTGCAGACCATTTCCGTTGGTTTTAGAAAAGGGAATGTTATGGATATATTAACACAGCTCCGAGAAGAAAGGTGAACCTTTTCATCGAGGAATACAAAAGGGTTTGTTTTAAAAAACAGTCGTGATTTAATGCGCAATGGGCGATTGTAGCTCCTCGTTGCCACTGAAGATTTAAGTGACGATTATATGTATCAATGCGATCGCGTTCGGGGAGAGCAGGTGATCTGATGTGTAACGTAATTTCATTGCAAGCTATGTGAAAATATTGTACTTTTTAATATGGCAAAAATTTTTCTGTTATGTGTGTGATGGTTTGTTTTAGTTTTCCAGCCGCTAAATCATGACGTTTAATCAACGCCCAGGTTACATAATCAAAAATTGTAATTTCGATACCAATTTTTGGTGTTCATTGCAATTCACCCCAGTATATATGACAGTAATGGTATCAGGAGGGGCAGGAAAGGTGGGTGGGTTTTTATTCTGGGAAACGTACCCCAATAGATATGACGTGTTAGGCGATGATTTGTTGTCGGCGCACTCGGAACTTTAGTTGCGTGTACCCCAACGAGATTTGAAATGAAGACCACGTTTGAAGTGATTTGTTTTCATGTAACAAATTCTTTCGATTTTTGAACTCCATGGACCCCTTAACTTAACGATAAAAAGCCACACAGAACTCTCACCGTCGCATTTGCTCCTTTCCTGTGTCATGGAGTCAAGGTGACTACAACTATTTTTTAACGTTGAATTTAAAAAGTATGACGAGCACTTTAGTATCGGCGTTCGACCAACACAATTTACGGATGAATTTTTCCGTGATTTTCTGTATCATTGTCTTTTTCATTCTACGACAACCCATCGAATGAAAAAAAAAATCCCATTTTGCCTTTCCCCATATTTAAGTCTTGAAAATCACACTTTGAATTTTTAAAATACGGTAAGGGTTTTCCTAAACGACGCCAAGCTTTACTTTAATCAGTGGCAAACTCACTCGACTTGCACAAACTGGTAGCCAAATGACCGATGTTTTTAATTACCACGCAATTCTGTTCATATTTTCTCTTTCTTTACATTGTAAACATTTAAAGATACTGACAACTGAAACCTGCCAGATTACGTTTTTCACTTTCTTTAGAAGATAGTAACTACTATTAATAAGGTTATTTTAGGGGATATAATGAAATATGACTACCGCGCCTTACAAGCTTACAGCTAATACTTTTATTCAGTCTTGTGAGGGGGCGAGGGAAGAACTTTGATTAGAAGATTTTTCGTGGTCTTACTTCAACCTGTATGTCGTAAACATAAAACTGAAGAAATGTGTTGCCCCATTTGGGATGGAAAAGGAGGTGTATATGTGTATGTATATAAATATATATATAAAGTAGGTTTTTGTTATAGTGATTAAAATTTAGTATGTTTTCTTTAATTATGCTATGAGGGCAGTTACAGTTTTTGTCCATTTGTCGCAAATTTTGACAAAATTAACGAAAATTAAATACCCGGATATTTTTTTCATTCCGTTCTGGCAAAAATATCATCTGCTGTATTATATAAAGTAAGAATGGAACTCCACATTGAATCATTCTTCTCCTTTTAAGATATAAAATAGGAGAAAGAACTGATTTTATTATTTAGTATTGACTGGTGAAGATGGTTTTTTCTCAATCTGATAATATTGGAGGGTAATTGCGTAGATAACAAATATCTTGACACAAATGGGGAAATCTTTTTAGGGAATTTCCATGAGGGGATAACTATTAAAAATTGCCTGGGGGGTAATTTCCAGACAGTCAAAGTTTATGGTGAAAGAACGTTGCGTTGTAAAAGGTTATTATTGTCATTATTATTATTATTATTATTATTATTATTATTATTATTATTATTATTATTGTTGTTGTTGTTGTTGTTGTTCTTGTTATAAAAATGTAATAAGTTATGGAAATTGTTTTCAGACATTTGGACTAAATACTCGGCTAATAGGGCCATAAACAACGGATATCTTGATATTCTCAAGTAGCGAATTCAAATAATTAATTCCTGGTATTTAAAAGAGAAAAGTCTCAAATCTGTTCGTGCAATTTGGAACAAACATTTAAAGTTCACAAGGCAGTGACCTAAATTTGTAGTTAGGCCTTATGAATCATCGCNGACACAAATGGGGAAATCTTTTTAGGGAATTTCCATGAGGGGATAACTATTAAAAATGCCTGGGGGGTAATTTCCAGACAGTCAAAGTTTATGGTGAAAGAACGTTGCGTTGTAAAAGGTTATTATTGTCATTATTATTATTATTATTATTATTATTATTATTATTGTTGTTGTTGTTGTTGTTGTTCTTGTTATAAAAATGTAATAAGTTATGGAAATTGTTTTCAGACATTTGGACTAAATACTCGGCTAATAGGGCCATAAACAACGGATATCTTGATATTCTCAAGTAGCGAATTCAAATAATTAATTCCTGGTATTTAAAAGAGAAAAGTCTCAAATCTGTTCGTGCAATTTGGAACAAACATTTAAAGTTCACAAGGCAGTGACCTAAATTTGTAGTTAGGCCTTATGAATCATCGCAGATTTAAATATCTCTTGACACCTTTTCATGCAGTCTCTGCAGCGCATAGCCAGTATTGATTTTAAAAAAAAATAACTTCACTATATTTTTCTTCTTTCCTTGGTATATCAGTTTTAGTCGCTCTGGGGCGTGACCGGAACAAGAAGCTATATATTCTCTGTGCTATATACTGTTTCCTGTGAAATTTTTTTATCAGTTCTTAATTTTACTATTACTGATGTTGTGCCACTCTCATTGTTTTATTTTTCTAATATAAGTAGGGGCGTCCTTTCCTGCGGAGGGTGAACGCTGAGGTCGAACTCCGAGGACAATACCTCACTCAAACTCTCTTTGTAATGCAAATATTTCCTTAGGAGTACTGTGGTCTCGCTTGACCACAACGTTCGTGCTCCTCTTAACTCTTGAGGAATGGATGCTCGTACTTAGATCATATTATAGATTAACGCCACATTTTTTTGGACACATTTTTAATTTAAATATTATTATTTTGGTCATTTTTATGTCTTGCATTTTTTACTTTCTCCCGCACCCGGCAAACGCCCTTTTCTGTACCGGAACTCTGCTCTTTCTGGTTGTCTTCGAATTGTTTAGTTTAGTGTTAAGAAATTTACTGTTATTTTCACTTGTTTTATGCGTTCTAGGCTCTGTTTGTTTCTGTTTCTTATTTACCATCACGAAAGGGTGGTCTTTCAGAAATATTCTGCAGCATATTCCGCTTATTTGGCAATAGTAGATCAGTGAAATTGAAAAACATTTAGTGTGGTTTCGCCCGCTTCCCCGATCACAATTAAGAAAGTTCGCTTGAACTCCGTTAAGCGGTTTCAACTGCTGAATATCAAAGTGATACCCTTATGCGTTTGTATTATTTAGCATGCCCCCAAAATGTAAGAGCAACAGGAAGATAGGAACTGCTTCACCATGTCGTTTTCAACCAGCGTGGAAACAGGACGCCATGGTGGAACAGAAATTGTATGTATATGCCCCTTGGGGGAGACCCACGTTTTTCATACGTTTGTCTTGTGTGATGCTACAACAACACTCAAAATACACCAAGTGAAATTGTCCTGCAGTTTCCTTAATGGAAAATATGACGGAGTCTGTTTCTAACCTGAATTTCTTTGAAATTGCAAAGTGTTTTGTGATCGTCAAAACAGATTTCAAAAGTACGAGATATCAGGGTATGCAAAAACAATGATATAAATTAAGAACATCTTATTTATTTATTGTTTATATGTGATGAAAACAAGAACAAAGACGTTAAACCAATTAAAAAAATGACAAAGGCTGCTGCTGAGTTTTTAATGACTGCTCTTGTTAAATATATAGTTGAATAAATCGTCTTTTCTTTTTCTTCTTTTTTAATGGCTGCAGTAATAGAGAAACAAAGTAGCCACAAAAGTGGAAAGAACTTTTTAGTTGTTTTATTAAACAATGCCAAATGTTTATGTCAGTGATTATGGACAATTTTGAACAATCTGTTGCTATTTTCATGCATGGAGAAACAGGTTTCTGATATTGAATTCAGTGCATGGAGAGAAAGAGACTTTCAGAAATGCGATAATGTCTGTAGGAAGGATGGGACAATACAGTGTGGATTCCTGTTTGTTCTTTGGCTCTCACAGCCATCATCCAAGTTTTTGGTTCATTTAGACAAACAAAGAGTCCTCTTAGACATGCTGTTACTAACGCTATCCAGTCGGGTTTTATGTCAGATGGCAAGATTTAGCCTGTTGGAAAAAACCGAAACCAAAATTTCCAGGTTACAATTTAAAGTGCACTAGCCGATAAGCCACGTCTCCGAAGTTGTTGATTTACAATTGTTGTCAGTTTACTCACTCACACACACACACACTCTCTCTCTCTCTCTCTCTCTCTCTCTCTCTCTCTCTCTCTCTCTCTTCTCTCTCTCTCTCTCTGTCTTTCTTTGTCAAGTGCCATATCCATTGACGTTGGCGACCGTGAAAACATGCGAGATTGTCCTTTTCTTTGCCATACTTAGAAGCTCGATCGTATCCACTCCGGTCTAGGCTGCAATACTCTTTAAAAGTGTTGTTCTCTCCCGTCCCCTATCTCTCTTTTTTCCTGCCATCTTTCCTGTGAGAAATAAACTCTGCAAACCTTCTCTCCTCATTCATTGGTCCAAAAAGCTCCAGTTGCTGCTTCCTCACTGCATTTAAAAAATGTTTTTGTCTGCCTGGTCTCTCCAAACTGCTATGTTAGTGCTGTGACACACACTAAACCAAAATGCGTTTTGGTTAGCAATGTAACCATGTTTACCCCGCCTTTTAAAATCTCATATAATACCAAAAAAGTGGAGAGGTTTTAGATTGAATTCATTTTATTTGATTTCTAAAACATTCATAGAGGACAAGGCATTTGTGAAAAATAGTATAGTATGCGTGGAGATGATTTGAAATTGTAGCAAAGTGAAAAATGTGTGTTCACTGAAACGGATCCATATTTTTAACAGGGTGTGTAGTTCTTTTCCAACCCCCTATTATTGGACAATCACGCATATAGGCCAAAGCCTTCCACAAAAAGACAACTTTCCTTGCAAGGTCAGATCAACTGACTCCAGCTGACATGGAAGATAAGGACATTGTTAAAGTATTATTGCCCTTGCCCTCCATGTCACCCTTTTGGGGGGGGAGAGGTACCAGTCAGCTTAGGAAAAGATGCTTGCAAATTCCAGGTCTTCTTTTATTATTGCGTAGTATAATGGGCATGTATTTGAACACGACCATGTATTAAGTAGAGAATTAACGCCTTAACTGTGCATTTCAAGTTTAAGTTGTTGCAAATATAAAAAACTTTTTTGACTGTTTGTTTTATGTGACTGTATGACATACAAAAATGCAGGCTGATTTTTAAAATGTTAAAGATTTAGTCGATAGAGAAGTTTAGTCATAAAGGAAAAATGTTTTTACCTAATACCGACATTTTTAGTGACCTTTTTAGTGACATTTTTAGTGACAAACCCTTAATCTTTATAAAATGCCGCGTTGCTGAGGGTACCCAGTCATTGCTGAGTACCAGTCACCTGTCCATGCGATTTCTCCACTGTCTGATTCATAACATGACAGAGTTTTCTACTCGTATGTTTTGTGAAATGACAGATGCTACATCGTTTATGTTATAAAGACAGGAATTATATGATAACACAACACTTGCCGGTGTAAGACGTCATTTTTAAAGTGCTCTGGAAAGGGGCTTTATCAGTTGAAGTACTTTTAGGAAAGGACAAGCTAAATCTAACATTTACATTGCTCTTATATCCAGTTTCAATGAGAAGTATCCGTAAAATTTCTTATTAATGTAACAGAGCTTTTTGTGTAAAAACAATCTCAGTGTAATTGTGGACTTAATAATAGTGCCATTTTTGTAAGTGTCTACCTTGACACCGCAGGTGTGGCAGTTACTTCCGTTTCTTTAATGTCTCTTAGTGAAATGCCATTTACTACACACAGCTATTACGAAACTACTGTTTTAGCCACCAGTATTGATGAGAGATTAGTAGAAACTCAGCTTCAACCAAACTATCTCAGAATGCTATTTCAGCTACACTACCAGTATTCATGTAAAGTATGTCAAAAATCTCATTTGTAACCATAACAATGACCAGACCGATGCCGGGCAAGAGATTTCAGCTTCAACGATACTTGTAGACGCCTTTACTACTAAAAGAAATCGCATTTTTACATTTATTGTACTCAGAATGCCTCTTTACGCAAGATATCTATGTCAACATGAAGGAAATAAAGCTAATATTAGGTGACATCAGGCAAGTCGATCATGTGTAGATTTTTTTAAAAAGGAGCAGTCGTGTATTTTATCACCATCGAATACCACCTGTTCTTTTTCAACTGATATAAATAATTAATTCATTTCAAATTCACTAGATCTAACTTAAACAGAAATTCTTCGTAAGATCTCTTACTAACACCATTACGTTAGGAATGTCCCGGATTTATAATTAATTGAAAGGATAGGTGAATAGTAATACGCCAAGTGTGATACAAAACAGGTGTTCCCTTGATCGTATGAATTTGATCAAAGTTTACTGAATGGATCTTCATATTCTAGCAGAAACACTACACTTATAGGGATTAAATACTGTTGAAAAACAGTGGCAAAACCGCAAACATTTCAGAAGTCATGTTTCACAAAACCTGTGAGCTTAGCTATTCTGTTTGGGAGATTTGCGAGTGAGTTGAATTTTAACATTTGAAAACTGTGTTTGGAGGTAGCTTGATAGGAACGTATTAAGGACGTTATTATTAGTGTGTAAGACTTTTTTTCATTGACAAATTAAAAATGGTGTTTGCCCGGACGACTGAGTTTTATCTTACCTGCCAGGTCAACCAAGATACCCAGTTCATAGTTGTTGGAGTATCGAGCCTGTTTACAGAATTGATGTTCAGGGTTCTTTAGCCTTCTCTGCCCTCCGATCTGTGAAAAGTTATATATGATGCTGGTGTGTGCTGTTTGCTGTCCACCACGAGCTTTCTTGCTTCGTATTTCCCTGTTAAAATAAAATTTTTCCTGATGATATGCCCAAGGAATTTCAGTTGCCTCTCTCTAACTGCTGCGGTCAGATATTTGTTGTAACCAGCTCTAATACTTCCTCGTTTATTTTCAGTTCATACAAATATTTAATGAAAAACCCCTTGCCCAGAATATAGTTTACGAATATTATATTATAGTTTACGAATATTTTATTATAGTTTACGAAATCACATAAGCATAGCAAATTCGTGGGTAGTAATTTTCCAAAACAATTTGCCTGTTGGACTATAAGCAGGCATATTTGTGACGTATTTATGCATATTCATGACGTATTTATGCATGTTTATGACATATTTATGCATAATTGTGACGCATTTGACTGAATCAGTAAAGTAAATTGTTTTCAGTTGCATTTAATAAGAATGAAACAACATTTGCACGAGTTGATGCTTTGGGATACCACATTGATAAAAGAAGACAGTTTTCCTTGCATATTTGTATGCTAATGATTGTGACACTGGCGTATTAAGTTAGTGACAAGCCATCTGCTGTTTTAGTGACCCTCTGCTAGCACCTTAGAGAACTATTTGAAGTGGACTGAATGAAGGACTGGCCCAATTGCTTTTTCTAATCCTTCACAATATCGTGATGATTACCTTCTCATAGCCACACATTGGAAGGAGAGTAATGCCTGCAGGAAGTTTGGCCCATTTGAAATATTTATTCGTATGTTACACAATTGTTATTACATGTTTGTTTTTTATTTGCATCTGTTTTAAATAAGAGATATCTGGTTGTGGTATAAACAACAGAATCCTTTCAAGAAGAAGTTTTCAAAAGCAATATTGTTTACTCTAAACCCAAGAGTAAGCATGTCTTCTTCAGTGCTTTAATTGACCGCCCCACCACACAAAAAATTATCTTGGTGCAAAGCAACTGCTTCCATCTCACTCACACCC